>OX336390.1:872230153-872433497 GCA_946902985.2 Meconema thalassinum | reverse complement strand
TCTAATATGGGCCTTGGTTTATTGCAGAAGAAAAGTACATCGTACACCTGATCCAGATAACATTTACCTATTAAAAACCCCCTAATTTCCCCCCTTTTTTATCTAGCTTGGCTGTGTCGCTAAATTGTGTTGACATAAAGGAAGCAATCGAGATACACCTAGCCAAACGAAACAATCCCAACAATCTAAATGAACACACGTTCATGGAGAGCTCACCCCTCTTCACACTACTAAAAAACACACCCTGTCGGAAACAAAACACAATTTACCAGTCGTTAAGATAACCACCGCAGTCGACCGCACAGCGAGTTCAAGTGAACACGGAAACTGCGAATAGCTGTAGTACGGAAGACAATCAGATAAGTAGTTAGCCTAAAATTTTATAGTTTAACCATAGTTTACAACCATATAATCTCTCTAAAGTACAATCTCCGGATAGCCATCACCATTTAGCATTTCACCTAACATATATACTGCATTTAGCATACACTGACAGTTGCAGTACCAATACTGCAACTAAATAATTGTACATATTGTAAATATTTTCACCTGTATTTCAAACATAGATTTTATAGCCTAAGTGTATTGGATCTGATGATGATCGCTTGACGATCGAAACTGGTCATCCTAGTGTTTTGTTAGTCTCATGTAATTTGTTTCAGGATTGGGGCGTGACCCATCTCTTTTGGGTGCATTCGTGTTGACCGACTGAAAAGCACTAAACTCTTGTTTACTAAGGCAACACTGAAAATATGGCTTCAAACACCACAATGTTCACGGCTAGTCAGGCAAATCGTGAAGCCAAGAAATTCAAATCACTCAGGCTTAAACTCATGAATTTAGACAAGTCAATTTGGTTCAACAAAAAATGTATAGAACTAAACCTCACCCCTAAATACGTACCAATTAAAACCGTACCGAACACACCAGCCTCGATCATTTCAACTAAACAAGCCAAAGCGCTTTGGATAAAAAACGAATTAAGATTTGCATACATAAGAAAGCAAAAAATTAACCAACAATTATACGACATTCAATTGCAACTAAGTAATTTCTGGCACGCAGCCCAATGGGACAGCTTCACCGAACACCTACATGACACCATCAAAATCAGAGCAACGAGGAAGCATGAAACGCTAGAAAATAAATTAAGAAAACTAGGAGAAACACAGAACCATCAATCTAACGAACAACACACGAATAACAATGAATTCAATTTCCACAGCAGAGTAAACAACAGAACGAACGTAACCTTTTCTCAAGGTGAAATGAATATGTTAGACAAAGGTTTGAAATACAACTGCACAGACGCACACACGAACCACAATATAAAACAGTTAATCACAGATATTGAGATAGCCAGTCACAAGCTCCCAGCAGAAGACAGGGAATTAACCAAAAATCTCGCCACCAACGAAGCCAAAAAAATCCTCAAACGAGAGGGCGATAGCAATAACATTCAAAACAACAAACAAATCAAAGAAATAAAGTCGTTGAAACAAAAAATAAAAGAACATGACTTAATCATCACAAAAGCAGATAAGGGAAACACTACAGTAATTTTGAACAAAACAGAATACATTGAAAAAACAGTCGAATTCCTAAACAACAACGAAATCAAGGAATTAACAAAAGACCCCACCAACAAATTCCAAAAACAAATAAAAAGTGCGCTAAAAGAAACAGAATACATACTGACCAAAGCTGAAAAATCAAAACTAATAAACATGAACCCGAAAATACCGTCATTGAGGGGACAACCAAAAATACACAAAAAGGAATGCCCAATGAGACCAATAGTCAATTGTAGGAATGCCCCTAATTACAAAATCAGCAAAGAGTTACTAAAAATCTGAAAATGCCGTCTTTCCAACGACAAAAACAACTCGGTAAAGAACACAACAGAACTAGTAACAGCATTGAACACCCTACAAATGAAACCTAGCTTCAGGCTAGTATCCTTCGACGTAACTAACATGTACACCAATATTCCGATTATTGAAGCAATCAACACTATCGAAAACAACTTAAAATCCAACAATTCGGTAAAAGAAATTGAAGAGATTGTGAGATTACTGAGGGTCGTTCTCACCCAAAACGTGTTTCAATTCGACAATAAAATATACACACAGAGAGAAGGCCTAGCAATGGGATCGCCACTAAGTGGGTTAATCGCTGACATCTTCATCAATGCACTAGAAAATGCGTTCTTAGAAAAGACTTCAACAAAGGGAATAGTAATATGGAAAAGATACGTAGATGATGTAATTTGCATCTACGATACTGAACTAACAAGCGAAGAAACAATTCTCCAATCCATTAATAGCCTTCACCATTCTATCAAATTCACTAAGGAATCCGAAATAGACCGGAAAATAAATTATCTCGATATAACTATTGAACGTAAAGACAACGACCTTTCATATTCCATATTCCGGAAAGCAACACAAACCTCGCATGCAATCGACAATCAGTCTAATCACCCCAGTACGCACAAACTAGCGGGTTTCAATTCAATGGTGCACAGGGCTTTAAACATACCCATGTCAAAAGACAACTATAATAAGGAAATAAGAACTATTATGCAAATAGCAAAGGAAAACAACTTCTCGCCAAGCAAAATAAATCAAATTATAGCCAAACATAAAAATAAAGATAAAACGATTCCCAAACCGGACAGTAATGAGAAAAAATTTGCGCGTTTCAACTATGTGAATGCGAATACATATAAAATCACTAACCTATTCAAAAAGCAAGGCATAAAGATAGCTTTCACGACGAAAAACACAACCGCTAGGCACCTCCTAAATAGTAATCTAAATAAACGTGACCCGTATTCAAGGTCAGGGGTATACTCTATAACGTGCCAAGACACCGATTGTCAAGCTAATTACATCGGGCAGAGTGGAAGGCGAGTAGACACACGTTATAATGAACATAGAAATGCGATAAGATACGGAACACATTCAGCCGTGTGCGAACATATGTGTGACGCAGGGCATAGCTTTACCAACATAGAGTCGGACCTTAAAATAATCCATCACGAATCGAAAGGCAGAGCTCTTGACATAAAGGAAGCAATCGAGATACACCTAGCCAAACGAAACAATCCCAACAATCTAAATGAACACACGTTCATGGAGAGCTCACCCCTCTTCACGCTACTAAAAAACACACCCTGTCGGAAACAAAACACAATTTAGCGACACAGCCAAGCTAGATAAAAAAGGGGGGAAATTAGGGGGTTTTTAATAGGTAAATGTTATCTGGATCAGGTGTACGATGTACTTTTCTTCTGCAATAAACCAAGGCCCATATTAGAGGCAGTATTAAAGGTGCCGGGACGTCCTCATAAGACCGTCAACGCTTAGTTCGAATGGGTTATGCTCCACGCGTGGCGAGGACTAATCCACGGTCTTTAATAGTTGTAGATCCACCTCATTCAATAACATACATCTTATCTAGGTTGGCAACACCTCACATAAACACATCGCGATCACTCCCCACAGCACTTAGGGACAGGGGGGGAAGGCAGGGAAAAACCAGTCGTTAAGATAACCACCGCAGTCGACCGCACAGCGAGTTCAAGTGAACACGGAAACTGCGAATAGCTGTAGTACGGAAGACAATCAGATAAGTAGTTAGCCTAAAATTTTATAGTTTAACCATAGTTTACAACCATATAATCTCTCTAAAGTACAATCTCCGGATAGCCATCACCATTTAGCATTTCACCTAACATATATACTGCATTTAGCATACACTGACAGTTGCAGTACCAATACTGCAACTAAATAATTGTACATATTGTAAATATTTTCACCTGTATTTCAAACATAGATTTTATAGCCTAAGTGTATTGGATCTGATGATGATCGCTTGACGATCGAAACTGGTCATCCTAGTGTTTTGTTAGTCTCATGTAATTTGTTTCAGGATTGGGGCGTGACCCATCTCTTTTGGGTGCATTCGTGTTGACCGACTGAAAAGCACTAAACTCTTGTTTACTAAGGCAACACTGAAAATATGGCTTCAAACACCACAATGTTCACGGCTAGTCAGGCAAATCGTGAAGCCAAGAAATTCAAATCACTCAGGCTTAAACTCATGAATTTAGACAAGTCAATTTGGTTCAACAAAAAATGTATAGAACTAAACCTCACCCCTAAATACGTACCAATTAAAACCGTACCGAACACACCAGCCTCGATCATTTCAACTAAACAAGCCAAAGCGCTTTGGATAAAAAAACGAATTAAGATTTGCATACATAAGAAAGCAAAAAATTAACCAACAATTATACGACATTCAATTGCAACTAAGTAATTTCTGGCACGCAGCCCAATGGGACAGCTTCACCGAACACCTACATGACACCATCAAAATCAGAGCAACGAGGAAGCATGAAACGCTAGAAAATAAATTAAGAAAACTAGGAGAAACACAGAACCATCAATCTAACGAACAACACACGAATAACAATGAATTCAATTTCCACAGCAGAGTAAACAACAGAACGAACGTAACCTTTTCTCAAGGTGAAATGAATATGTTAGACAAAGGTTTGAAATACAACTGCACAGACGCACACACGAACCACAATATAAAACAGTTAATCACAGATATTGAGATAGCCAGTCACAAGCTCCCAGCAGAAGACAGGGAATTAACCAAAAATCTCGCCACCAACGAAGCCAAAAAAATCCTCAAACGAGAGGGCGATAGCAATAACATTCAAAACAACAAACAAATCAAAGAAATAAAGTCGTTGAAACAAAAAATAAAAGAACATGACTTAATCATCACAAAAGCAGATAAGGGAAACACTACAGTAATTTTGAACAAAACAGAATACATTGAAAAAACAGTCGAATTCCTAAACAACAACGAAATCAAGGAATTAACAAAAGACCCCACCAACAAATTCCAAAAACAAATAAAAAGTGCGCTAAAAGAAACAGAATACATACTGACCAAAGCTGAAAAATCAAAACTAATAAACATGAACCCGAAAATACCGTCATTGAGGGGACAACCAAAAATACACAAAAAGGAATGCCCAATGAGACCAATAGTCAATTGTAGGAATGCCCCTAATTACAAAATCAGCAAAGAGTTACTAAAAATCTGAAAATGCCGTCTTTCCAACGACAAAAACAACTCGGTAAAGAACACAACAGAACTAGTAACAGCATTGAACACCCTACAAATGAAACCTAGCTTCAGGCTAGTATCCTTCGACGTAACTAACATGTACACCAATATTCCGATTATTGAAGCAATCAACACTATCGAAAACAACTTAAAATCCAACAATTCGGTAAAAGAAATTGAAGAGATTGTGAGATTACTGAGGGTCGTTCTCACCCAAAACGTGTTTCAATTCGACAATAAAATATACACACAGAGAGAAGGCCTAGCAATGGGATCGCCACTAAGTGGGTTAATCGCTGACATCTTCATCAATGCACTAGAAAATGCGTTCTTAGAAAAGACTTCAACAAAGGGAATAGTAATATGGAAAAGATACGTAGATGATGTAATTTGCATCTACGATACTGAACTAACAAGCGAAGAAACAATTCTCCAATCCATTAATAGCCTTCACCATTCTATCAAATTCACTAAGGAATCCGAAATAGACCGGAAAATAAATTATCTCGATATAACTATTGAACGTAAAGACAACGACCTTTCATATTCCATATTCCGGAAAGCAACACAAACCTCGCATGCAATCGACAATCAGTCTAATCACCCCAGTACGCACAAACTAGCGGGTTTCAATTCAATGGTGCACAGGGCTTTAAACATACCCATGTCAAAAGACAACTATAATAAGGAAATAAGAACTATTATGCAAATAGCAAAGGAAAACAACTTCTCGCCAAGCAAAATAAATCAAATTATAGCCAAACATAAAAATAAAGATAAAACGATTCCCAAACCGGACAGTAATGAGAAAAAATTTGCGCGTTTCAACTATGTGAATGCGAATACATATAAAATCACTAACCTATTCAAAAAGCAAGGCATAAAGATAGCTTTCACGACGAAAAACACAACCGCTAGGCACCTCCTAAATAGTAATCTAAATAAACGTGACCCGTATTCAAGGTCAGGGGTATACTCTATAACGTGCCAAGACACCGATTGTCAAGCTAATTACATCGGGCAGAGTGGAAGGCGAGTAGACACACGTTATAATGAACATAGAAATGCGATAAGATACGGAACACATTCAGCCGTGTGCGAACATATGTGTGACGCAGGGCATAGCTTTACCAACATAGAGTCGGACCTTAAAATAATCCATCACGAATCGAAAGGCAGAGCTCTTGACATAAAGGAAGCAATCGAGATACACCTAGCCAAACGAAACAATCCCAACAATCTAAATGAACACACGTTCATGGAGAGCTCACCCCTCTTCACGCTACTAAAAAACACACCCTGTCGGAAACAAAACACAATTTAGCGACACAGCCAAGCTAGATAAAAAAGGGGGGAAATTAGGGGGTTTTTAATAGGTAAATGTTATCTGGATCAGGTGTACGATGTACTTTTCTTCTGCAATAAACCAAGGCCCATATTAGAGGCAGTATTAAAGGTGCCGGGACGTCCTCATAAGACCGTCAACGCTTAGTTCGAATGGGTTATGCTCCACGCGTGGCGAGGACTAATCCACGGTCTTTAATAGTTGTAGATCCACCTCATTCAATAACATACATCTTATCTAGGTTGGCAACACCTCACATAAACACATCGCGATCACTCCCCACAGCACTTAGGGACAGGGGGGGAAGGCAGGGAAAAACCAGTCGTTAAGATAACCACCGCAGTCGACCGCACAGCGAGTTCAAGTGAACACGGAAACTGCGAATAGCTGTAGTACGGAAGACAATCAGATAAGTAGTTAGCCTAAAATTTTATAGTTTAACCATAGTTTACAACCATATAATCTCTCTAAAGTACAATCTCCGGATAGCCATCACCATTTAGCATTTCACCTAACATATATACTGCATTTAGCATACACTGACAGTTGCAGTACCAATACTGCAACTAAATAATTGTACATATTGTAAATATTTTCACCTGTATTTCAAACATAGATTTTATAGCCTAAGTGTATTGGATCTGATGATGATCGCTTGACGATCGAAACTGGTCATCCTAGTGTTTTGTTAGTCTCATGTAATTTGTTTCAGGATTGGGGCGTGACCCATCTCTTTTGGGTGCATTCGTGTTGACCGACTGAAAAGCACTAAACTCTTGTTTACTAAGGCAACACTGAAAATATGGCTTCAAACACCACAATGTTCACGGCTAGTCAGGCAAATCGTGAAGCCAAGAAATTCAAATCACTCAGGCTTAAACTCATGAATTTAGACAAGTCAATTTGGTTCAACAAAAAATGTATAGAACTAAACCTCACCCCTAAATACGTACCAATTAAAACCGTACCGAACACACCAGCCTCGATCATTTCAACTAAACAAGCCAAAGCGCTTTGGATAAAAAAACGAATTAAGATTTGCATACATAAGAAAGCAAAAAATTAACCAACAATTATACGACATTCAATTGCAACTAAGTAATTTCTGGCACGCAGCCCAATGGGACAGCTTCACCGAACACCTACATGACACCATCAAAATCAGAGCAACGAGGAAGCATGAAACGCTAGAAAATAAATTAAGAAAACTAGGAGAAACACAGAACCATCAATCTAACGAACAACACACGAATAACAATGAATTCAATTTCCACAGCAGAGTAAACAACAGAACGAACGTAACCTTTTCTCAAGGTGAAATGAATATGTTAGACAAAGGTTTGAAATACAACTGCACAGACGCACACACGAACCACAATATAAAACAGTTAATCACAGATATTGAGATAGCCAGTCACAAGCTCCCAGCAGAAGACAGGGAATTAACCAAAAATCTCGCCACCAACGAAGCCAAAAAAATCCTCAAACGAGAGGGCGATAGCAATAACATTCAAAACAACAAACAAATCAAAGAAATAAAGTCGTTGAAACAAAAAATAAAAGAACATGACTTAATCATCACAAAAGCAGATAAGGGAAACACTACAGTAATTTTGAACAAAACAGAATACATTGAAAAAACAGTCGAATTCCTAAACAACAACGAAATCAAGGAATTAACAAAAGACCCCACCAACAAATTCCAAAAACAAATAAAAAGTGCGCTAAAAGAAACAGAATACATACTGACCAAAGCTGAAAAATCAAAACTAATAAACATGAACCCGAAAATACCGTCATTGAGGGGACAACCAAAAATACACAAAAAGGAATGCCCAATGAGACCAATAGTCAATTGTAGGAATGCCCCTAATTACAAAATCAGCAAAGAGTTACTAAAAATCTTAAAATGCCGTCTTTCCAACGACAAAAACAACTCGGTAAAGAACACAACAGAACTAGTAACAGCATTGAACACCCTACAAATGAAACCTAGCTTCAGGCTAGTATCCTTCGACGTAACTAACATGTACACCAATATTCCGATTATTGAAGCAATCAACACTATCGAAAACAACTTAAAATCCAACAATTCGGTAAAAGAAATTGAAGAGATTGTGAGATTACTGAGGGTCGTTCTCACCCAAAACGTGTTTCAATTCGACAATAAAATATACACACAGAGAGAAGGCCTAGCAATGGGATCGCCACTAAGTGGGTTAATCGCTGACATCTTCATCAATGCACTAGAAAATGCGTTCTTAGAAAAGACTTCAACAAAGGGAATAGTAACATGGAAAAGATACGTAGATGATGTAATTTGCATCTACGATACTGAACTAACAAGCGAAGAAACAATTCTCCAATCCATTAATAGCCTTCACCATTCTATCAAATTCACTAAGGAATCCGAAATAGACCGGAAAATAAATTATCTCGATATAACTATTGAACGTAAAGACAACGACCTTTCATATTCCATATTCCGGAAAGCAACACAAACCTCGCATGCAATCGACAATCAGTCTAATCACCCCAGTACGCACAAACTAGCGGGTTTCAATTCAATGGTGCACAGGGCTTTAAACATACCCATGTCAAAAGACAACTATAATAAGGAAATAAGAACTATTATGCAAATAGCAAAGGAAAACAACTTCTCGCCAAGCAAAATAAATCAAATTATAGCCAAACATAAAAATAAAGATAAAACGATTCCCAAACCGGACAGTAATGAGAAAAAATTTGCGCGTTTCAACTATGTGAATGCGAATACATATAAAATCACTAACCTATTCAAAAAGCAAGGCATAAAGATAGCTTTCACGACGAAAAACACAACCGCTAGGCACCTCCTAAATAGTAATCTAAATAAACGTGACCCGTATTCAAGGTCAGGGGTATACTCTATAACGTGCCAAGACACCGATTGTCAAGCTAATTACATCGGGCAGAGTGGAAGGCGAGTAGACACACGTTATAATGAACATAGAAATGCGATAAGATACGGAACACATTCAGCCGTGTGCGAACATATGTGTGACGCAGGGCATAGCTTTACCAACATAGAGTCGGACCTTAAAATAATCCATCACGAATCGAAAGGCAGAGCTCTTGACATAAAGGAAGCAATCGAGATACACCTAGCCAAACGAAACAATCCCAACAATCTAAATGAACACACGTTCATGGAGAGCTCACCCCTCTTCACGCTACTAAAAAACACACCCTGTCGGAAACAAAACACAATTTAGCGACACAGCCAAGCTAGATAAAAAAGGGGGGAAATTAGGGGGTTTTTAATAGGTAAATGTTATCTGGATCAGGTGTACGATGTACTTTTCTTCTGCAATAAACCAAGGCCCATATTAGAGGCAGTATTAAAGGTGCCGGGACGTCCTCATAAGACCGTCAACGCTTAGTTCGAATGGGTTATGCTCCACGCGTGGCGAGGACTAATCCACGGTCTTTAATAGTTGTAGATCCACCTCATTCAATAACATACATCTTATCTAGGTTGGCAACACCTCACATAAACACATCGCGATCACTCCCCACAGCACTTAGGGACAGGGGGGGAAGGCAGGGAAAAACCAGTCGTTAAGATAACCACCGCAGTCGACCGCACAGCGAGTTCAAGTGAACACGGAAACTGCGAATAGCTGTAGTACGGAAGACAATCAGATAAGTAGTTAGCCTAAAATTTTATAGTTTAACCATAGTTTACAACCATATAATCTCTCTAAAGTACAATCTCCGGATAGCCATCACCATTTAGCATTTCACCTAACATATATACTGCATTTAGCATACACTGACAGTTGCAGTACCAATACTGCAACTAAATAATTGTACATATTGTAAATATTTTCACCTGTATTTCAAACATAGATTTTATAGCCTAAGTGTATTGGATCTGATGATGATCGCTTGACGATCGAAACTGGTCATCCTAGTGTTTTGTTAGTCTCATGTAATTTGTTTCAGGATTGGGGCGTGACCCATCTCTTTTGGGTGCATTCGTGTTGACCGACTGAAAAGCACTAAACTCTTGTTCCCAGGAATGACATAAAAATTGATTCGAATGAAATTTCAAAAAATAGTTTTTTTAATACTTTTATTATACTTTTCACGTCTTTTAGGGTCCTAAACCAACATGATATTTTGATGTTGTTTTTTTTTCGTCCCATGCATTTTTGGTTTCAGGTGATAGAATTATTTTCCACTGGGACCCATGCTTATCTACTATATAAAGCTCAAATACCACTCACTGACTCACTCATTCATTCATCACGAAATCTCAGAAACCACCGAACGGATTGGAATGAAATTTGGTATCCAGCTCCCTCAAGGGCCGCAAACGCCCACTAAGAAATAATTTTTGGATATTTAGGTTCTAAAGGGGTGTTGAGGGGGTAGACCTGCATTTCATTGAATAGCAATATCTGCCTATTGGTTTCATTGGGGGATGTGATACTCGGCATATAAACTCATCACAAAAAAATAAGAAGACATATGTCTGAGGGTTTTCCGATGTGGTGTATATTATGAGGCGAAAGGGGTGAAAAGTCGGGGTTGAAGAATTCCTAACGGAGCGTGTATCTCTTAAACGACATAGGCGAGGAGTTTGGAACTCAGCCGAGAATAATCAGCATAAAAATAACTAAACATGGGTTTGACCGTTTTTTCGTAAATCCAATTTAAGGGGCCCATGGGGAGGGGTGAAATTATGGGGGAGGGGGAAACGTAATATGTCTGAGTGTAAAATTATACATGGCCTATGTTGTAGACAATAAAACATTACATCTTTTTTGTCTCTTGGAATTTCATCATACGACGAATACTTACGGAGTTATTCATGATTTTGTACTTTTTGGTCGGAATTTTCTAAGTCCCAGGAATGACATAAAAATTGATTCGAATGAAATTTCAAAAAATAGTTTTTTTAATACTTTTATTATACTTTTCACGTCTTTTAGGGTCCGAAACCAACATGATATTTTGATGTTGTTTTTTTTCGTCCCATGCATTTTTGGTTTCAGGTGATAGAATTATTTTCCACTGGGACCCATGCTTATCTACTATATAAAGCTCAAATACCACTCACTGACTCACTCATTCATTCATCACGAAATCTCAGAAACCACCGAACGGATTGGAATGAAATTTGGTATCCAGCTCCCTCAAGGGCCGCAAACGCCCACTAAGAAAGAATTTTTGGATATTCAGGTTCTAAAGGGGTGTTAAGGGGGTAGACCTGCATTTCATTGAATAGCAATATCTCCCGATTGGTTTCATTGGGGGATGTGATACTCGACATATACTCATCACAAAAAATAAGAAGACATATTCTGAGGGTTTTTCGATGTGGTGTATATTATGAGGTGAAACGGGTGAAAAGTGGGGGTTGAAGGATTCCTAACGGAGCGTGTATCTCTTAAACGACATAGGCGAGGAGTTTGGAACTCAGCCGAGAAAAATCAGCATAAAAATAACTAAACAGGTGTTTGACCGTTTTTTCATAAATCCAATTTAAGGGGCCCATGGGGAGGGTGAAATTATGGGGGAGGGGGAAACGTAATATGTCTGAGTGTAAAATCATACATGGCCTATATTGTAGACAATAAAACATTACATCTTTTTTGTCTCTTGGAATTTCATCATACGACGAATACTTACGGAGTTATTCATGATTTTGTACTTTTTGGTCGGAATTTTCTAAGTCCCAGGAATGACATAAATATTGATTCGAATGAAATTTCAAAAAATAGTTTTTTTAATACTTTTATTATACTTTTCACGTCTTTTAGGGTCCGAAACCAACATGATATTTTGATGTTGTTTTTTTTCGTCCCATGCATTTTTGGTTTCAGGTGATAGAATTATTTTCCACTGGGACCCATGCTTATCTACTATATAAAGCTCAAATACCACTCACTGACTCACTCATTCATTCATCACGAAATCTCAGAAACCACCGAACGGATTGGAATGAAATTTGGTATCCAGCTCCCTCAAGGGCCGCAAACGCCCACTAAGAAAGAATTTTTGGATATTCAGGTTCTAAAGGGGTGTTAAGGGGGTAGACCTGCATTTCATTGAATAGCAATATCTCCCGATTGGTTTCATTGGGGGATGTGATACTCGACATATAAACTCATCACAAAAAATAAGAAGACATATTCTGAGGGTTTTTCGATGTGGTGTATATTATGAGGTGAAAGGGGTGAAAAGTGGGGGTTGAAGGATTCCTAACGGAGCGTGTATCTCTTAAACGACATAGGCGAGGAGTTTGGAACTCAGCCGAGAAAAATCAGCATAAAAATAACTAAACAGGTGTTTGACCGTTTTTTCATAAATCCAATTTAAGGGGCCCATGGGGAGGGTGAAATTATGGGGGAGGGTGAAACGTAATATGTCTGAGTGTAAAATTATACATGGCCTATGTTGTAGACAATAAAACATTACATCTTTTTTGTCTCTTGGAATTTCATCATACGACGAATACTTACGGAGTTATTCATGATTTTGTACTTTTTGGTCGGAATTTTCTAAGTCCCATGACATAAAAATTGATTCGAATGAAATTTCAAAAGATAGTTTTTTTTAATACTTTTATTATATTTTTCACGTCTTTTAGGGTCCGAAACCAACATGATATTTTGATGTTTTTTTTCGTCCCATGCATTTTTGGTTTCAGGTGATAGAATTATTTTCCACTAGGACCCATGCTTATATACTACTAGCTATTTTACCCGGCGTTGCCCGAGAGGTGTATTTACATATTATAGAAAGATGCATGCCAATATATTACGCAGGGTATATTCACTTTGCCCCTAAGTGAGTTTAAAACATAGTTCTCCTGGACTCTGAAGTTAATCAAGTGTAATATTAACTCACTGTAAATCTAGGCGAAAGGTACTGTGGAGTACAATAACGTAGTAGAGAATGAATCATATTTCTTAAGGACCTATTCTCACAATTACAGTACTTTCCTGATAGTCTTTATTTTTTATTTTTGTAATGGGTGTAATTTAGACGTCTTGATCACATAGTTCTCTTTCATTTTTAAATTGTTGCATCTACCTTTTGGAAAGGAAACAATATTTAAATTATTCAATATTTGGAATATAAAGTCATCATTCTGGAGTCAAATATACTTACGATTTATAACCCCGCACCAATGGTGTGATTAATGAGAAATGGCTTATTCGTGTACATAAGGCAGGGTGTAGTCTACTATAGCTGCATATTAGGAAATCGTATTGCTGTATTTACATGCCTATTATCTCATATTGGGCGGCTTTGGTGGCGTATTTGGTAGCATGCTGAGCTTCTATGCCCAAGGTCGCGGGTACAAACCCGGCCGAAGTCATCGGAGTTTTGAAGAGCGTTAAAATCCCTCAGTATGCCTTCCTTCGGAGGGGAAGGAAAGCCTGTGGGCCCATGTCATACGACATAGATTTATGTGATGTGAAAGAACCTTCCACTAACTACAGTCGTGTGAAAGTAAAATTTGATTAACGCTATTATGTTCCAACGGTCACCGTCTGGTTGCGGGAGTATCTATTAGCCAAGTTTGCAGCTAGGTGTCGTTGACGGTAGCATTTGGTAAAAGTAGGAACTACTTAAAACTGACTGTCTGTAGTCCTTACCTGAATTACATATAACACACAACAATACAGCCATCACAATTAACACCGGTTATCTGGCAGATTCTACACCCATCCAATGTACACGGGGCTGCATGACCGCGATGTCGCAGACCCTAAACAGAGGAACCAACTAATCTATCTCATCTTGTTAAAGTAAATTAATTAATAGTATAATTGCGCACGAAAGTGCATTTGGAATAAATACATCATAATATCACAAACACTGTCAGATGAGAAGTTAAATAAATAGACCAGCGGTGCATGGTTTCCACCGGCTTCCACCACAAACCGCGCTCGAGACCCGGATCCCACCAACCCACCGACCAGTGCGCACCCCATATTACATGATCCTTGGTCTGTGCAATGCAGCAACGTATAATCCCAGTATAATGTCAAATGAGATGCATTGATTGAAAACACATTGGGCTTCTTCTTTAGCCCCTAAAGTATTTCGTAAGATAGGTCAAAAGCTTGAAATGGCAGGCATGGAATATCAATACTTCACCAATCCGTGTATAATTAATAAAGAGACTGTATGCTTAAAGATCCATAAGCCATTCTAATCAAACGGCTTCAAGTAACGCGACGTAGTGGAAAGTAAAGAGGTTAGCTCAAAGTATATGGTGTCTAAAAATAAAGCAATGGAAAAAAACAAATATAATTATAAATGTGACTCAGATTACAAATGTATTAAAATCATTATGCAATTCTAATTTAAATGACATTGAATGAATATCAATTTAATAAATGCGATAACTTACTTCAAGTTAACACAATGTTTCATTTAGAAAATGATTTGTCTATTGTTTAATATTTTATGGGTATAGCAAAGTCCTTCAACTCAAATAGACGGTAGTAAGAAATAGAATAACATCAGTGCTAGTTCTGGAAAAAGACGTAAATACGAATGAAGCGCTACTGTGAAAAGATCCTGTACGCGTCTGTGTGTTGAATGGGCAGGCAGTTTAAAGCAGCCAGGAGGGATGCGATCCAGCTGGCAGTGAAAATAGTGCTGCAACCTATCTTGTCTTGTGTTAAATGAACAGGCAGTTTAAAGCTATTATCAAAGAGAACAAAGTATATCTAAAATGGCTTTACATATGCCAGTTGCAAGTACCGATGGTAGATGTCGCATTCAACACTACCCTTGCTCCTCCACAGGAGGTGTGCTTTTATTTCGCGAGTTTACGTGAGACAGAGTTAGGTGAGATGATTGTCTTACGTGATATCCGGCGATAACTTGGTTCTGGACACAAACACTCCTTCGTCCGTTGTGTGTAGTCGTCATTTTGAGAGTCCCGCACCGTAGTTGTGATCGTTTAGTCGTGCACCACGGTTGCGAGGGCAGCTGTAGCAAGCCCAGACATCGTAGGTTCGAACCTATCTTGAGTGTGGTTTTTCTACACTCTGTCCAGGCAAATGCCGGGATAGTACTTGACCAATGTTAGTAACGCACATGATATGGACTTCTTTGCCTCTGATACCTACGATGATATCCAATTAACTACGGAATCAACCGTACAGTGCATCTTTTCGTCATATCTGCTCCCTTCTGCACAAGGTCATAAAGGAGGCAGGGTGTGTGTAGCCCCACCACTGGAGGTGCTACACCCTCAAGGGCTCACGGCTGTTGAGTTTGGGAGAATTCCTGAGCTGAATCTGTTTTTTCCCTTTTTCCAGTGATTCTGGGGTGGTCTCTCTCCTATTTCTCTTCCTATCTGCCTTTCTTGGCACACCTTACCAAATCCGTCAATTCTCATTTTTCGAGGGCTGAGAGCATTTCATTTACCCGCATTTCATTTCCCTTATTCCTTCCTTTTTGTCCTTTTGTTCTCCTAATCCGTAATTTGGTTGTAAGTTTTAGATATTTTTAGTTCTAGTGTTCATTTTATCATCATTCTTCATTTTCATCCCAAAGAATTAAGAGGCCTATAGCCTCCATCAACTATCATCATCAAATTACAATTTCAGCAATATCTTTTTCGACAATGAAAACTGAAGGTCTGGTTTAAGTTGTATTCACAGTGGAAAGAATTTATTGCATGAAATGTTTGGATTGCATTTCTCAGAATTGTAATCCCCTCCACTCATTAGCCTGACCGCAGCAGCGGTCTTCCCAGCGTCATTGCAGAGAAATTGGTATCACCGATTGCGAATACTATTGCGGAAGCCGAACTATCGGTTGCTTCCAAATAACTTCTGTACTAACCACTCAGTAGGAAAGTTCATTAAGTTTTATATAAATCGAGTGAACATAATGGAATTCTATTTTAACCCTTTTAGTGCCAGAGTCGCTGTGAGCGATCCTCATAAAATGAACGAAACTTGCCAGCGTCGCTCTGAGAGACGCTTCGTTTTTGTATTCTTAGAAGGGCTTATAGACCGAAAATGGCGTCTAAACTTGACGTGACCATTAAAGAGAGTTCTAGCTACCATTTTCTGGCAAACATCTTTTGTTTTCTGTCTATCGATATACTCGAGCGATATTTGAAGTTCCTTGACTTGTTTACGCGTGACTCGTAAAAGCATGGCGTCCAAGGGAAGGAAGCATTGTTTGAGAGAGGAAGAAATTGAAGAATTAATGATTGATGAGTCAAGTGGTGAACTCTTGGACTTCGTGGATAGTGATTGCGATCTTGTGTGTGACGAATTAAGTGCCGATTCCGCTTCAGAATAATGCGATCGTACATAACCAAACAAATGATAGTGATGGTAATGATGTTGATAGTAATAGTGACTGAGAAGAAAGGATTGTTGACCAGGACAATCCTCCACAGGCTACACAACCACAAATGTGAAAGATAAAACTACAGGGTGCCCTTCTGTTTATTTATTTTCACTCACTGTAATTATTTTTATTTGATTTATATCAACAATGCCATTGTTGGTGTACGGTATTTTATGAATATGCTAGATTTTAGAATTTCGGATTTTTGACAGCCCTGCTGATATTTTTTAAACTAAAAAACTGCATTTCCTGGTTCTTTTGTTATGTATGTGCGCTCTCCAGTGTTCATTTTTACTCCATTTATATGCATGTGGTAATAGGAATAATCAAACTTTCTAATTTTATTTTACAGAAGAAATTATTTTAATTAATTAATTAATAAAGAAATAAATAAGGTTCATAATGATCTGAAAATTTTCCTGAATTTAGATAGCTATGTTTTGCAATCCCTGACTAAATTTCGCTTTCGTATCTTTCAAAACAGAGGAAATACATATTTTTTTCTGAAAGCCTACATTTTCCATTAAAACAGCCTGGCACTTTTAGACTTCACCTTTACCTTTTCGCCTGGCACTAAGAGGGTTAATAAGGTGCAAAGATATGTTTAGTTTCTGTCATTTATTATCACGCTATTGTATTTTGTAGCCGGCCACGTGGTGATGGGGTAGCGTGTCTACCTCTCACCCAGAGGCCCCGTGTTCGATTCCCGGCTCCGTCAAGGATTTTAGAAACTGACGTGAGGGCTGGAACGGGGTGCAGTCGGCCTCGTGAGGACAATTGAGTAGCTGTCTGACAGTGAGGCAACGCCCCAATCACGAAAACCAAGATTAACGGCCGAGGGAACCCGATACGCTGATCACGCATCACCCCAATATCTGAAGGCTAAATGGCTGGGCAGTGGTCGCTTGGTAGGCCTAGGACCTTTATGGGCTGTAGTGCCAGGGGTTATTATTATTATATTATGTTGTGATATAATTTGCATTTTGATATTGCGGAAATTATATTTACAAATAGTGTGAAGATTTTGTTATGCTATACTGGGTTGGCAGTGCTGTGTGAGCATTTGAGTAACTAACGGGATTTGATGTAAAGAAGCTCATTTTCTATACCGGTAGTGCAGAGCGCAACTGGCATCCAGTCGGCCGTGTCTCGACTTGAGCTATGTTGCCATGGAAACAATCTGCCTTGCCATTCTTTCATGAGTATCTTTTATGAATTTATTAGTCTCTGCTCGAGTGCAAAATGGCCGAAATCAGAAGAATGAGAAAGACTATCGAAAATTCATGTAGCCAGCGGTTCCTTCTGGGTCTTAAACTATGTGTATGCAAAATTTGGTTGAGATTGGTGGAACGGTGTAGATTTGTATACGGAACCAACCCACATACATACATACATACATACATACAGACTTTCACTTTTATATATTAGATATAAAGCTCAAATACCACTCACTGACTCACTCAATCATTCATCAGGAAATCTCAGAAACCACCGAACGGATTGGAATGAAATTTGGTATCCAGCCTCCTCAAGGGCCGCAGACGCCCACTAAGAAAGGATTTTTGGATATTCAGGTTCTAAAGGGGTGTTAAGGGGATAGACCTGCATTTCATTGAATAGCAATATCTCCCGATTGGTTTCATTGGGGGATGTGATACTCGGCATATAAACTCATCACAAAAAATAAGAAGACATATGTCTGAGGGTTTTCCGATGTGGTGTATATTATGAGGTGAAAGGGGTGAAAAGTGGGGGTTGAAGGATTCCTAACGGAGCGTGTATCTCTTAAACGACATAGGCGAGGAGTTTGGAACTCAGCCGAGAAAAATCAGCATAAAAATAACTAAACATGCGTTTGACCGTTTTTTCATAAATCCAATTTAAGGGGCCCATGGGGAGGGGTGAAATTATGGGGGGGGTGGGGGTGGATGGAAACGTAATATGTCTGTGTGTAAAATTATACATGACCTATGTTGTAGACAATAACACATTACATCTTTTTTGTCTCTTGCTATTTCATCATACGACGAATACTTACGGAGTTATTAATGATTTTGTACTTTTTGGTCGGAATTTTCTAAGTCCCAGGAATGACATAAAAATTGATTCGAATGAAATTTCAAAAAATGATTTTTTTAATACTTTTATTATATTTTTCACGTCTTTTAGGGTCCGAAACCAACATGATATTTTGATGTTTTTTTTTCGTCCCATACATGTTTGGTTTCAGGTGATAGAATTATTTTCCACTAGGACCCATGCTTATCTATCTATTGTGCCCATTCAACAATGAAATATGCAAATCAAAGTTTGCCAGCAATGCTCAATCGGGAATATCGGGGTCCATGGTTTGTTCTCCCACTCTGTGACTTACACACTTTGGATTAAGCAGAGGATACACTTCCAAAAATAAACAAAAATCAACTCCTACTATTAAAATATTTAATTATCCAAATATATGGCACTACAAAAATTAAACACATAAAATACTGACACTCCACTTCACACTTGTCCAAAGTTGAACAAGGAATTCATATTAAACAATTAAACAAGAAGTTCCGTGAAGAACTATACAGCCTACTTTCCATGCCAATGATTATTCTACAGTATATGAACCTATCTAGAATAATGACGAAATTAAGTTGGTAATATCGAAATATCTAATTAGTTCAAAATATACCTGGTATAATGTAGCCTAATAGAGCACTACAGTTGGCAGCCCTGGTGACTGAATATATTCTTAGTTCCACCTCTTAAGGTACAGAATACAAAATTTGGTTGAAGTCCTATGGACGTTGCATGCAGTTAGACACTGGATCTATGAGCACGCGTAAAAGCATGTTGCCAACAATACCATGCATGTGCTGGTCAGAAATAATCTGAATTATTATATCTTAGTGTGCCAATTTTTGATTAAATCCATTTGTTAGTATAGAAGTTATATGTATTTTAAAATTGGACATATCAGCAGGCATAGAATCATGTTGGCAGCACTGCCTTGCATTAATTACTCCAAATTAATCTAGAATGTCAGGTGCTATACGTGTGCAAAGTATAGAGCTGTTGGCTTGCATACTTTCTGATATATTGATATTAGGGTAAAAAATATAGACAGCATTTATTAACAGTTGGCAGCCCTGATTGCTCTTAACAATACTTATAGTCATATCTGTTATGGTACACATAGCACATACGAAATTTGGTTGAAATCCAACTGATAGTATAGAAGTTAGATGTATTTTAAAATTGGTACTATCAGCAGGCTTATAATCATGTTGGTAGAACTGACGTATATACGTTACTCCAAATTAATCTAAAATGTCAGAATATACGTGTGCATATTTTAAAGCTGTTAGCTTGCATACTTTCTGATATATTGGTATTTGGATTTTAAAAAATGGAGAGAGCAATTATTAACAGTTTTCAGCCCTGGTGGCTCTTAAGAATACGCTCAGTCATATCTATTTATGTACACATATTACATACAAAATTTGGTTGAAATCCAATTGATAGTGTAGAAGTTATATGCATTTGAACATTGGACTTATCAGAAGGCTTAAAATTATTTTGGCAACACTGTCATTAAAATTACTGGAAATTAAACTGAAATAGTATTATCAACATGTGTGCCAATTTTGGAATAGCTCCCATGCATACCTTGCAAGATATCCAACATGGAGCTCAAATTTCTAGTGCGGTTTTTCAGCAGTTGGTAGCACTGACTTCATTTTCAAATATGGACATGAGCTATTCCGGTGCACATCTTTACTCATACTAAATTTGGTTTTGATTGCTGCAGCCGTTTAGGAGTTGATAGGGGGGGACAAACACACAGCCAGACAGACACACATTTTCCCGGATCGATCTCATAAGTCTACTTTTTCCTCATTTTTGCAAAATGTGAAAAGTAAGCTAAAAATCATAATGACTGGTCTTCCAAAAACCAACAAACATCTACTAAGTTTCACTTCCATATGGTGTCCTTTTTAAATTCTTCAAAATAAAGAGCTCCAAACGGCTCGGTAATGTTTACCTACATTGTATTATCAATTTAATACACATCAATTACTATTTACAGGAGTATATCTTGTTTACTCATAAATATCAAAATTACCAAAGTATGGTTAATCATCACTTAATTTTGGGCTTTCACAATGCTCATATGTTACCATCCCTCTCTCTCAAGTTAACAAATCACTACCGTGATTGGGAAAAATTTGCGTACTCCTGAGCTACAGAAGACTACTGAACAAGTCAAACTTAAGATTACTCCCGGAATCTAATGTCTTCAATAGAACTCGTGAATCACTGAATCATATAATAATAAAGTTAGGGATTTATCATTATTTGTCTTAAAAGGCCATTATATTATAAGAAAGCAACGATCTGAACTCTGCAAGAGATAATAATTTATAAAGGGACCTCAGTTCAAAGACCGGGTCGTTCAAACAATCTTTAAACACTGTTGTGTATTATGACTCAGACGGTCCGTTCCCCGACCTACCGCAATACCAGAGGGTGAGGGTCTAGTCTAAACTACTTAGCGTGATTTATTGTAGGGAGAGAAGAGAGTCCACAGTCTCGCTTCTACAAGTGACTGGCTACCATCAGCTTTCCATACAGCTGTTTCAAATGCAATTCTCTGAATGACAAGACTTCCAATATAACATCATAAAACAACATATTTAGGCCCAACAAACCTATTCTCTTAGATTCGGTGTATAATAATTATGAAGTGTCCTCATTGGCGGGTAAGAAAATTCAATAATATAACCAATATTTAAGGGGCTTCAACACGGACGACTCTGAGTCGATCCTTTCACATGCCTCGGGAGCAGTATCCCAATTTGGAGGACTTATAACATTAGCGACTTAGGGCAGGCCTCGCCTTATACCAGCGCTCATAATACAACATAAATAGCACCCTCTTTAACATACAACACACAATGCCTCGTGATCACTTATCACAACTTTGAGGACTTATCACAGTTCAATTACCACGACCAACTGTCCCTCATAATTAGATTTACCGAGCATTTCAACGCATTCCAAGCGTGACAAATTACTTCAAAGCGCTACAAGGCGCTTATACATTAATTAGCCAAGTTGCCTTCAGAGAACTAAATAAATTCAAAATCAACGTTTGATCTACATCTCCAAATATATATTGCTCTTCTCCCTTGACAATAATCATTTTTACCATAAGAACATGTATTCATAATATGTATTAATTCATTTAAAGGAGCTCGGAAGCTACCACTTTTCATATAAAATTCATCATAATCT
Organism: Meconema thalassinum; assembly: GCA_946902985.2. NCBI lineage: Eukaryota > Metazoa > Arthropoda > Insecta > Orthoptera > Tettigoniidae > Meconema > Meconema thalassinum. The sequence goes on along the minus strand of OX336390.1, from coordinate 872,411,329 downwards.
TCATTCATTTATATAATAATAATTATTATTATTATTACGCTTGCTTTCTCATATTTATATCATTTATCATTTACACTGACATTTACTGAATACATTCCCCAAGGGATTCATTTATATTTCACATATTTATTATATTTAACTCAAATTAATCGTTCAGATCGCGCTATCATTCTTTTACCTGTAATTAAACATCCCTATTCTCTCTCTCATGAGGATTATACGCAAATTCTCCCAAACACATATCATAATGAAATAGTTACTCACATGACTGTACGGTCAGCGACCGAATCCTCCAGCGATGGAACATTTTTGCCCACTCACTGCTTTTAAGCCATTCCCATGGTTACACTTACACTCAATGACACTTCTTTAACAGCACATAAAATATTTACTTTAATCACTTGGAATATACTGAATACCATTTTGTATTCGTTTCACTTAACACAATACAATTTCACAAAAAAATATTACACTAAAAAAATTCACTATATTTACATTACATAACAATTTTATCACTTGGGCGTTAATTATTCGCCTTCCACACGTGATTTCTTTTTTTTTCCGTTTCCAAGGGTGGCACTTATAGAACGTCGGCTCCCTAATCTGACGAGATGATGGAAAGTCTCGATCGAACTACACCTCACTGGAACGGCTGATCTTCAAATCCGGGGTTTGACTATCGGCTTCTATAACTTTACTGCACGATGTCGTTTCTTGTTAGACGCTAACTGTTCGTCTAGATAAAAGTCTGTCCTTAATGTATTACTATGACGGCCACTCGAATAGTTTATCGGTGACCTAGTAATTTCCTTGCATCACTTGCTGTTACTTTAATTCGTAGCTTATTGGAGTCTTCCCCAATGTTTACTGTTCATTTGTCTACCTAGACAAAGCCTGGAACTGCAATTCCTAATGTTTATCGTCCTGCGCTCTAGTCCCTATATTTCCGGAACACTAGGCGTTACTTATTTCTTTCTACCCTGATCGGATTCCTTAACGTCGATAGAACTGTCTATTTTACTTTCCTTGGGTACTTCGAAACCTTATGATGCGTCGGTTCTTTAACTGAACTATTATTCGAGTACCTATCGCTTGTTATTTCTCAAGTCCACAGCCTAAACTTTGACTGTACTAGTGAACTTTAACGATAAAGTCTGAAGCTTGCCGATATTATTCCTATATTAGGATTCTAATGTGTCTCCACACGGCGATACTAATGACGATACTGCTCGGCCACTCCCGTACGGGGTGCTCGTTGGTGATACAGCGTATCACGACCTCTCAAGGTCTGGTAAAGACTGCATGATCTTCCTGGCTCCGCCAGGGTTATTATACAAATCGGCGGCAAAAAGATAAAATCCCTATCTTCTCCAGCACTAACTTTTAAAGTAATAGTTGTATAATTTTGAAAAATATATCTCTGGAAAGCTCTTGTTCTAAACGTAAACTGATTTCCTTGATCATGAAAATCGATCGCACAATTCCAAGATATTAAATAATTTTGCTCCTCAGCTACGTGGGTGTTGCGGTTTATTTTTCCATCCCTACCAACTCTGGTCTCGGGGAATTACTAATGACGTCATGCCACGTCTGCAGTTCTTTCCTGTGCAAATATAATAAACTTTTTCCCCACACAAAAATCTCTATTCCAGAATGATCCACACTGATGTGTTTCTTTCATTAATTAAATGCTCGCAAATGGCTTAATTCTAATTATTTCTCTTCTTGCGCAATTGCGAGGTTGTCATTTTATAGCTGCGTAAGGTCTATTTCCGAAACCTCTTCTCTCTTACACGCTGTGGAAAGTTTTTATCGTTCTATTAATAATCATGAGCCAGCTCATTATCGATGCGTCAAGCATGATCTCACGTCCGCATGACTCGTGGTCACCCATTCTTGCGCCACGTTATAACAGCCCACTTCTTGCAATCTTTCTAAGTCACTCTCAAGACTGTATTATTTCCTTTCTTCTTTGGCATATAACTTATGGATTCGACGCTTGAACCAATAGCACATGGGTTCACTATATAACTAATGTTATAACGGGATTCCAAATGTTATTGCGGGCGAAGCCGCGGGTAACATCTAGTGTGTATTATAAAGCTAACTAGTTTTTATGACAGTAATGGTAGAGTTTCTTTGAGTTAGTATATTTCGAGTAGATCACAAGTGAACGAACTTTTTAGATAAATTTATTAAACATAGGGTGTCTGTTAAGTTAAGTTAAGATAATCTTAAGTTTACTATTGACGTTAAGGTGCCCAAATACACGGAGGAAAACGTTGCTCGAATGTTGTTATCTTGTTCTGTATTTAGATGTGTCCCCATAGCAATTGATTATATTGTATTGTTTTAATGGCAACCGAGGATGTCAGGAGATTGCTGGAGGAGATGCTGGAAAATCTACAGGCTAGCATGCAGAACAGTTTAAAAGCTGTTGAAGATGAGATCAAGGAAAATTTAAATGTAAATATGAAAGTTATGCAAGGTAAATTTCAGGAAGTCAAGCAGGATCTGGAGAAACTGAAATGTGAGCGTAAGGAGGATCTTGACACAGTAATTGTTAAGGTAGTGGAAACTGTAGTTGAATCCATTACAGACAAGGTTGCAGAAAGTGTCTAAGAAAGTTTTAAAGATGAAATTCAAGGAGTTCAGACTTCTTTAGAGGGACTACAGACTAGTGCCTCTAACATGGTTGTAAAAGTGTCGCGATTACAGACCAGTTCCCAGCAGATACAGGATGATGTATCCAATGTTAAGACAGATGTTGGTAATGTTAAGTCTAAAGTTGATAATGTCCAATCAGATGTATCCAATGTCCAGTATAAAGTTGACGATATACAGTCCGATGTTGGTGATGTTAAGTCTAAAGTTGATAATGTCCAATCCGATGTTTGTGACGTTAGGTCTGATGTTGCTAAGGTACAGGGAGATGTCTCCAATGTTCAGGTAGACATAAATAATATGCAGGTGTACTGTATGTTGGTGTACAAACCGACATAAGTAAAATCCAGTCAGAGGTTAACACGATGTTCGTGGATGTAACGAAAGTCCAAGAGGACATACATACAATTGGGCTAGAAGTGGAAATTTCCAAGACCCTGTGTACTGATAACATACTGTAAGTTCTTTAACGACACGTTTTGTAGACGATGCGTTAATAACTACAGCTTCTCTGGCAGAATTAAAAGTCAATGTAGAAACCTTAATTACACAAGTCATAGACCATAATAAAATCCTTGATGAGGATATAGAGATAGACATTGCCGAAATGTTGAAGGCAAATGTAGTTGTATGGAAGGACGAATGGAATAAGTCCAGTAATGAGCATGTATAAAAGATTCAGGTCAATATGGAGGGAAAAATAGCTGGTTCACAGTTAGAGATTAGTCGTGAAGTTACAAATGTTAGAACAGATTTAGGTAACCGTATTGATCAGATTACTCAAACGCAGGTGGACGATAGAACTCAATCGAGTGAGGATAATCAAGCTTTGAAGGAACGCTTGGATATGGTTGTCACTGACGTTAATGCGATTCATGAGGGTAAATCTACTGAATTAGAGGACTATATTAATAGAAAGTTCCAAAGTCTCAACTTAGGAGATGTCGTCAATCTTAAAACATACAAAGATGAAGTGAAGACAGAGGTAGGACAACAATTGAAGAAGATAATCACTGAAATAGAAGACAAAGATAAGATAGATCTAGAAGATTATGGGAAACAAGCTAGAAGAAATAGTCTAGGAGCAGAAGAAAGGGGGATCAGACCAGAAGAAAGGGTATTCAGGTTCACTGAAAGTCTAGAAGATAGAAGTAAAGAGCCTGAAAGAGAGGCAAGAGATTTTCGGTTTAGTCTTCAGGATTCTCAACCTTGGAATGTGACGGTGATCAGGAACTTTGAAGACAAACCTAGAAAATTTAGTAACCTTGATAGTTTCACACCAATTGAGTGTGTAAGGAACTTCAAGGACTATTTTTCCGAAGCACATATTCCTCGTGAGAGAGAGATGAAGATCGTGGAGCGCTATCTTACAGATGGGCCCCTTGAATGGTTTTTCGTCTTCAGGTACACGTTTGTGGACTTCGAAGAGTTCGCAGAAGCCTTGATAAAACGCTTTTGGAGTATCGAAGCGCCGAACAGTCTACGCGCAGAAGTATACTCTAGAAAATTCTCGGGTACTTTACCCACACGTTATGGCGATTTCTTCACAATTCAACTCGCCTGACTTAGATATCTTCAGCCCCCTTTGTCAACGGCGCAGTTGATAGATGCGATAGCCAGAATGCTTCCAGTAGAGGTCAGACGTCTTATTATCTCGTCAGGGATAAGTGATTTAGCTAGCATGGATGAGCTACTGAGAAAATTAGATTACACAAGCCCAATGCCGAATGTAGTATCTAGAAATCACAGGCAAGAGTACAAGGATATGAATACTGTATATCCTGATCAGACGCAGGAGACCGAAAGTCCGAAAGTACAAGAAAAAGGGAATATAGGTCCAGAACGAACTACCTACTTTCGAGATAGGAGACCGGAGCCTAGATACAGGAGATTCCGTGGAGGACGCCCGTATCAGCAGCAACAAGGGCGTAATAACAATAATGAAAACCGTAGAAGTGGTTATTATCATAACAACGTTAACTACCGTTACAATAACAACGGATATTACAACCGCAGTAATCGGAATAACCAGGGATATAACCGATATAAGAATTCCCAAGACGAGGTCATGTCAAAAGAAAAATATGACGAGCGTCATAAAGAAGGAAAGGAATATCTCAACGAGTTGAGAGATAAAGAGAATGGAAATGGAGGGGAAAAGAGCTTGAGTATAGATCCTTAGCCGAGTACTAGTCAGCAAGGGAACTATGAGAACGTTACTCAAGGACAAAAAAAAACAATTTTGATCAAATCCGATGCTTCACGTGTAGGCATAAGTGCTGTCTTATACCAAATAGACGAAGTTGGAAATAAGCCCTACATCGCGTTCACAGGAAGAAAGTTGAAAAGGCATGAGGAGAATTATTTCACGACAGAACTCGAGGCGTTAGCTTTCGTGTCAGCTCTTCAGGGGTGGAAAAAGATGTTAATCGGTCATCAGATAATAATCATCACCGATCACAAGGCACTACAATTCATGTTTCAGACGGATATGTCGAGTGATAGATTAACACGATGGGCCCTATTCACTCAGCAATTCAATGCTACTATAGTCCATCAGCCAGGTAAGGACAATTTATTGGCAGACGCGTTATCAAGAAACACCATTAGAAATTTGCAGATAACCATGTACAATTGGAGGAAGAAGGTCAGGAGACCGTTAGGAGATTAGCCCGAATCGGTGTGTCACAGAAGAGACATGCTCCAATTAGGAAGATGTACAGGTTCCTTAAGGGTTATATGGACAGAGCAGATACTGATTATGCTGCTACTCAAAGGCGATCACGACACTATGTGCTTAGCGGTGATCTCGTGTGTAAATACGCAGACCCCGAGCATACCAAATTCCGCATAGTCGTGCCCCCTAATTTTGTTACAAAGTTAGTGTGGTTAGCACACCACTCTATTGGACATGGCGGTCTGGATAAAACTCTAAGTACACTCAAAGAGAGATTTATCTGGACCAATATGAGATCCGCCATTGCGAGAATGATAAGGTCATGCGATAAATGCCAGAGAGGAAAATTTACTTCTGAATTGTTGAAGGGAAGACCCAGAGATATGATACATTCAAAACCACGTCAGCTGATGGCCACGGATATTTTGGCCCTTGTCCAAAGGGATTCCAAGGTAATCAGTTCTTGTTAGTGACTGTCGATGTCTTCACAAAATTCGTCACCATGATCCCCATGCAAAAGGCCAACACAAGAAATGTGGTGAGCAGATTAGAGAATGCTGTGTTTCCTAAGGCAGGGAAGCCAGAATATCTCTTACCGGACCATGGAGCGCAATTCACTTCGGCCGAATTTGAAGCAGCTATGGAGAGATTAGGAATTAAACATATCTTTTCGAGCGTGCGTTATCCTGAATCAAATTCTAGCGAGAGATATATGGCTGAATTTAGCAAATTCTGAAGAATTTTCTGCCCTAATGATCACCCAAGTTGGGTTAAATATGTGCCAATTATTGAGGATTGTTTGAACTCCACAGTTCAAGAGAGCACGGCAGAGGTTACGATGATTCTACATTTAGGACAGAATCCAGAAAGGCCATTGGACAATGTACTTAATTTTATTCCAAGGCATCCTGATTTAGGGAGAAGGCGAGGATCGATCAAGCCAAAGAAAGACCCAAAAAGCAGCTGAGAAACGCTTGAAACGAGTTGCAGCAAAACGTTTCAGTACACCGTTAGAAATTAATGACATGGTTTTGTTGGGCAGACCAGTCAAAGCGGACGTGAGTAAAAAGATATACCCAAAATTTGGGATCATCTTTATTGGACCGTTCCGTACCAAAATGCCTATGGGAATAACTGTTATGAGTTATTCGATGATGAGAATAACGTTGTTCTAGGAAAGTTCAACGCAAAGAATTTAAAGAAATATCATAAGAAAATAGGCTGAAAAACAATTCATTATTCGAGTTCAGTGACATATCAGAGGTCCTGAATTTGAGGGATTAAAAACAATTTGCAATTGTTTTTAACTTAAGATGGAGGGTAAATGCCCCTGAAAATTGAATTATTTTGGACTTAAATTAGAATATTTTCCGAGCCCATGATAAAATTTAACCCGCAAATATAAATCCTGGAATTGTGACACAAGTGAGTCGTGTTACAAGCTCGAGGCAGTGGGAAAGTCCGATCACGTTATATCATGCGCAATAGACGCTATTAGAACGTTGAAATTGACATAGCAACAGGGAACTTGCTAAGGAATATTATAATTATTGTTATAATTTATGTCATTGGACATAAGCCCCAGCCAATGAGGAGAGCTCTTATGGAAGACGGGAATAACTTCAACTAGATTATTTGGATAATTTAAGTATTTAGGACCAAAGAAGGATATGTTATTCATTGGTAATGAAAAGAAAATTAAAGGAAAATATTATAGAGACTTTGAAAGGAGTTGAAAGGTCTAATTACGCAGTTATAAGCATTGTTAAACTGCGCGCTAAAATTTCTGGAGGGAGTCAGAAATGGCCGCCAAAATCTTGACTTGGAGAGGAATATCCAAGCATCGTGGCTCTTATTCCGACAGACTTCGAAGAAGATAGTTGTGTTCAACGGGTTAACCGAGATCCCGAGGCTTATACGAGTACGGTAGCGAGACCAGTCGTGGAGACAGCACGATCGCCGAGGCGAGACACGAGATCTTCGCACTTCGAAACTAGGCATAGTTTGCAAGTTCTTAATATTGCAATAACTCAGCGATAAGTGAGAATAGAATTTAGCCAGTTATATTAACCTACAGTACAAACTGTATTCTAGTATGTGTGCAGATTTAAGCATCACAAGTTGTATAGTTTTGAAGTTTTAGGCTTTTCAAAAGTGACTTAGAAAACTGCTGGAAATCGAAGGTGAAAAGCATTTTAGTTGATGCAGGGCAGCATTGAACAATAACCAAGTGAGTAATAGTGTCTTTACTTACATTTTGGAGCAGTGTATAAACATTTTCACTATGACTGCTAACATTCATCAGAACCTATTCGATATTTATCACGATGTTATGATGATGAGATAAGAACTTTATGCGCGTGGGACATATCTGATGCAGATATATAGATACAACACAGAGTTTCGTTAACCAGAATACTTCAGAATGTAGACGTTATGTACTCTTACACCTTGTGCATTCACGTCATTATACGAACATTGTTTAACAACTACAAGCTCTAGAGGTATTTCATACACTATCCATATGAATATTTCTACGATTCTACGCAATGATGACACTGAAACATATCTATGACGGCGAAAGAAGATGCAACATAAGAAGATTTGTCAAGATGTCCAGGGTAAGATCCCGGCAATAAAGAAGAATTTGCCAGAAGGATGTCATTCGAGTCCAGACGGAGGTTGGTGATTATCGGAGAGGCAACGTCTTTCCTTATTCGAGATTGCTGATCCGGATAATCGAACTGAGGGCCAACCCAGTATCTTGGATTGAGGAACAACTAAGTATTTTCCCAAAATACTTACATTGAGCTTCTAGATGTCGTCTGATAAGGTAGCTGTGTTAATTATTTGTTTATTGAGAGCATTATAGTGGCATTCTGAGCAAACGTTTTACTCCATATTTTATGTATTTCCATGTTTCGACATATTTTTATTCTTCATGTGTGTAACGACATTTTATTTTGCAAGATCATTTGAGATGATCGTCTTTCATCAGTTTTTATTTTATTCTACGGATCAGTTCCTGAACTGACTTACATTATTTGTTTAAGGAATCAGTATTCCATATTTTAGACCAGTCATTTTACAATTCTACGATTTGAATTTTATTTCTAGTTATGGCTGTAGACATTAGTCAGAGATGCCAAATAAATTCTTTTTTAAGTAATTTGATTTGGGCACCTCAATGTACAGAAGTCATCAAGATCAGAAGAAACCACGAATTATATTGTTATATCATTATAACTACTATGAACTTTACGTCGCATTGATAAGAATTGTTTGATAGGTTGTGATGGAAGTCATACTCATAGACATTCGTTGTACCGAATGGAGACTCATTGCGATAGTGACGATCCTCACTTTATTTTTGAAAGCTAACAGCTTTCTTCATTTAATTGTTTTAAGGAAACATTATTAGATAGAAGATAATTTTTATCTTACGTTAGGGATTCGAAGCTGGATTACCCTAGTCAAGATAGAATTCTAATGGACATGATAAATAACATATGCGGTTATTTATACACAATATGTGGTGTCGTGTCGTATTGTGGACTCGATATTACATAGATGTGTAAATTAAAGCTAGATCAGAGAGGTGGACGGAAGAGTATTTTTAGCCTATTTTCAATTTTGAAAAAATAGGCTTATGAGATCACCTTTTGTACGTGTGTGTGAGAGAGAGAGAGAGAGAGGTGTGTGTGTGTGTCCCCTAATAAAATCTAAACGGCTGGAGCGATTTCAATGAAACTCGGTAAGTTCATAGCACTATTCCCGGCGACCTCGACCGTGCCCTTCAAATTTTGTTACGTCTCACCAATCCAACATGGCGGCTGTGCGAAATATTTCACTAGAATTAAATATCTCCGAAACGATTACCGATATCGCCCTGAAATTGTGAACGGTGATAAAGGACACTACTGGAAGTTCACCTATGAGACTTTCAAAAACCTGGTGAATACAAAACCAACATGGCGGCCAAGCGAAATTGAGACTTTTAAATAGACTTTTCTCGCGATTTAACTATCCAAACGTAATGAAACTTGATACAGCAAATTTTTATACACATTTTAATGCACTGGAGTATAATTAAGTTCAATTGTTTTCATAACCTCAATATGGCGGCTGTGCGAAATATTTCACTGACATTCTATATCTCCGAAACTATTACAGATATCACCCTGAATTTTTTCCCGGTGATAAAGGGTGCTGATACAAGTTTACCTATGTATATTTCATAAACCTATAAAGTACAAAACGAACATGGCGACCAAGCGAATTTGAAATATTTTAATATACTTTTCTCGTGATTTGACTCTCTGAGCGCAGTGAAATGTGGTACAGTAAATGATTTTGCAGATTGTAATGCACTGCCATCTAATTTAATTCAATTGTTTACATAACCTCAAGATGGCGGCTGTGCGAAATTTAAAAATTAAGTTTTTATTTCTTGTGTCGTAATCATGCGATCGAAGTGAAAGTTTGAATACTGAACCTAGGCAATAATTGTCCTTGAATGGTACATAACTCTATGGCATATACATATAACAATCCTAAATGGCGAGCTTCCGAAATATTTAGACGGTTCTCAATATCTATGAATCTTTTACAGCAACCAATCTGAATTTTTTATGTTCATAGAAACTATGAACATATGTTCACCTATAGGACTTTCAGTAACCTGGTGAGCACAAGTCCAACATGGCGGCGACGCGAAGTATAAATATTTAAATGGACGTTTCTCGCGAATTAACTACCCGAGTGTCGTGAAACATAGCACGTTAAATGCTTATACAAATGTTGATCCACTGGCATCTAATTTATTTCAATTGTTTGCATAATCACAAGATAGCTGCTGTGCGTAATTTTAAAATCTCGTTTATACTTCTTGTGTTCTAATCATGCGATTGAAGTTTGAATACCACACGTACACAATAATCTTCATGTAATAGTACAAAAATAAAAAAAACAACCTGGCGACCATCTGAAATATTTAGACGGTTCTCAATATCTACGAATCTGTTACAGCAATTAAACTGAAATGTTGTATGTTGATAGAGGCAATTAACATGAGCAGGACATATGAAAAGAGGCTGTATAGTTCTTCACCGAACTACTTGTTATCAATTGTATATGTGATATATACTGTGGAGATTAAGTATATTTTATGAAGTAAACTTACGGAGGTCATATACGACTCGTCTGAGGTCATCATTTATTGGAAGGAAGTGTCTTTTAGAACTAAAGGAAGAGTTCAATATACCAGCAATTGTGTGTTATGATGCTGAAGATAATGCCAGTAACTAAATGAAGTTCCTATAGAAGAGATGTTGATAACAATGACTGTATTAAGAATTGTTTGACATAGTAGATGAGTTTTTATTACCATATACAGTGGATATATGAGGTTTTTGGGAGATATGTGTACTCATGTGAAGGTATTGCCACATTGGAGGGAATTACTGAAGTATTGTTCTTTTGATAAGATCAAGGCATTGTATAGAAGAGGAGTCAGTGTATTGAGAACTCCTATATGAATATAAATCTACGACTTTAGCAGTAATGACAAGAGTTTTAGTAAGCGAAAAAATATTGGAGAAAGTAATTATCCACAGGTCATTGCTAATACCTTTATTAATTTTTATTATCAAGGATTTGAGTATTTACGTGCATTCGAACTTAAATGATTGATAGCATTGGACTGATTTTGTCTATAACACTAATAATGACCAAGTGTGTGCAGTATATAAACATTAGTAAATGTTAGAAAGTATATATGAAGAACACGTTGTATATGGCAGGCAGAGAAGGAGTATTGTTTAAAGAGAGCTATGACTCTGTTTTAGAATGTTAAATATAACGATTCAACTGTTGTAAATAATAGCATAATTATTTAGTTAAGCAAATAATTTTGAAATATTTTTTCGGTCAATGTTTTTTTTGAAATATAGGGTATTGCTGAATGCATGTTATTGGAATGAATGATAGATAAATATAGCAATATGGCGGATCAAGTTAAAGTGCGTGTCGAGAATGCTCTCGAAATCATAGTAAATATCACAGAATCAGGTGGCTATCTCAGGAACGAAAAGAAAGAAGAAATCTTACAAGCAGTAAGTGTTCTGAGATGTTGTTTTGATATAATAACTACCCCATCAGTAGAAGAAAACATTGAGAATACGTTTTCTGGTAATGAGGTTAGAGAACGCCAAAGAGATATCGCACCAGAGAGAGATGACAACTGCAACGGAAGACCAGTGGTGACATCTGTTGGCAGCACTCCTGACACTCCAGGTGAAATCCAACCATTACAGACATCTAGCGACATGCCTCAGAACCTGAGTTCATCAGCACCGGCATCACCAGCTCAACAGCACACTGACATCACTCACGAAAGCGGTAGCTTAGCAGACATGAATAAAAGGCTACACTGTATTATGGACTTCTTATCTGTTGTTGTTTGAGTCTTCGGTCATTTGACTGGTTTGATGCAGCGCTCCATACCTCCCTGTCCTGAGCTAATCGTTTCATCTCTACATAGCTACCACACCCTACATCCGAGGCAATCTGTTTAACATATTCCAACCTTGGTCTACCCCTACAATTCTTGTCCTCGACCCTTCCTTCCATAACTAAGCTTGCTATTCCTGGGTGCCTTAGTATGTGTCCTACTAACCTATCTCTTCTCTTCATTAGTAGTCGCCAGAAACATCTCTCCTCTCCCACTCGTCGTAATGTAACGTGTTTTTCGAGGGGTTTTATGCAACTGGCATAAGTCAGTAGGAAGCCATTCTATATTTATTTACGCAGCAAATTGTTCAGCCAAGAGAATTTTTCATGGTAATTTATTATTATTATTATTAATTTATTATAATTATTATTAAGGTATTTTCGGAGCATTTTATAAAAATTATTAGCATTCAGATAGGTTTTCTATGTCTTAGAAAACGCTATCAAGCAAATTATTACGAACGACGATATCATAGAAAATTATCTGATTACGGAATTTTACGGAGTTTTTGTCAGTTAGGGTATTTGAGAGAGATGACTCACTGGGATTTCAAGTACACGCTGAATCTTGTCGAGGAGCATGACGCAATCTTGGGTCGCAAGGTCTAGAAAAGGCGAATTGTTGAAACGGAAATCGACTTCTCCCTCCCGCGGAGTGTAATGAGGAAGGAGTGGGGATCTAGCGCGTAGGGTGCAGCCAATCAGTGGCGACGACGTAAGCTAGATGTCGGTACCTTGGTGGGGGAGCCAACAGGTGCATATATCGTTCGACGCGCCGTGAAACAAGAACAATCTGTGTAGTTCTTGCCGAGTGTGGATATACGCGGGAATCGCTCCGATGTTCCGTGGAAGAGGACTATCTGTGAAATACTTGAGGTGTACGGTCGCAAGTGCGTGTCGCTCCGATGTTCAGTGGAGTTAGCGACGAACTTTTGTAAAACCTGATTGTACGAGTGTTTGGGTCCGAGGTACGGACCATAGAATTATCTAATCTACCAGAATATCATCAAATTCCGACGGAGATGACGACGTCCAGGAGACTGTGGGAAGCTCACAACATCTTCAAGAACGAGGGAAATGCTTTGGCAATTTCCAGTGGTAAGCGCCAATGACGCAGAAATACGCAATCTCTCATTTTCTTTGTTCTACATTTCATATTTCAGTAACTTCATAGCTTGGAAATAAGAGTAAAATCAATTTATCAGACTCCGTTTTCACGTAATTTTCTATCGGTAATATTCAAATCACAACGCTCCAATTTAAATTTTATACTTATTATTATTAATTTTGCTATTCTTGTTTTATATAATAAATTCATTTCTTTTACAATGCAATCTTTGCTTTCAGTAGGTAGCATTAGATATAGACCAATTCCTTCTCCTGATACAATTGTTTGTTGGGTTAATGATCAAATCATACCACGATCTGAGTGAATAGAGTCTTGAAGGTGTTCTGCCAGAGCTAGACGTTGTTAAATACAAATTTAGATTTCAACATTGCGTTGAGGTCTTGGCGCCCATTAAAACAACATAGCTTAGGCAAAGGTAAACAGTTACATTTCTCACCCAACAGTTAGGAGCTAGCAAAACGTCTCATTTGTACGCTCAACGTGGAGCAAAGTAAATAACGTTTCACTTGTCGCCGACAACTTGGGGCTGAAAACCTAATAACATTTGTGGAAGGAGAAGGGTATATATTTCTGTGCCTGTATTTTGGGGGTTATTTGTCTTTATCAGTGTATATCATTATGGGGGATGAGAAAGAAAGACAGATGAGGTTACGTAGTGGTCATCAACGGGAGAGTGATGATACGAGCAGTATGTCGAGAGATGGTAGTACCGGGGTAGCGGAGGTAAATCCCGATACTGAAACAGGGAGTGTAGGAGGCCAACCAGAATTAAAAACTTTATTTCTCGAGTTTATGTATCAGAACAAAGTTAGTAGTGATGCCTTAAATGCAAAGTTAGAACAGAATAACGCTAAATTAGAACAAAACAGTAGGGAAAATAAAGAAAGTACAGAAGCTTTAAATGCAAAGTTAGAACAGAATAACGCTAAACTAGAACAAAACAGTAGGGAAAATAAAGAAAGTACAGAAGCTTAAAATGCAAAGTTAGAACAGAATAACGCTAAACTAGAACAAAACAGTAGGGAAAATAAAGAAAGTACAGAAGCTTTAAATGCAAAGTTAGAACAGAATAACGCTAAACTAGAACAAAACAGTAGGGAAAATAAAGAAAGTACAGAAGCTTTAAATGCAAAATTAGAACAGAATAACGCTAAACTAGAACAAAACAGTAGGGAAAATAAAGAGAGTAATAGGGAATTGAGCGATAGTTTAAACGCCAGATTAGAACAAAACAGTAGGGAAATGAGTGACAAATTCGAACTGATTAGAGGTGAGATCCGGGGGGTGATGGAAGAAAAGGCTAAAGAGATTATTGCAGATGTAGACAGAAAATTAGGAAAAGTACAGGAGGAGTTGGAAATTAGAATCAGTACACAGGCTGAAAATTTAAAAGAACTAGTGCAACTGGAAACACAGCAGGTCAAAAAGCAATTGGGGGGAGAAATTGACAAAATTCAGGTAGCTACTAAAGAGGTTAAGGAACAGCTGGGGGGTAGAATTGAGAAAGTCCACTCACAAATAGTTGCAGAAGTAAATGATTTAAGAGAGAGTAATAAAGAGAGCATTAGCAAGATTGAGGAGAAACAAGCAAAGCTATATGATAAAGTAGAAGAATCAGAAGGAAACATTAAATTAACAGTAAACAGTATTGAGAGGAAGGCTGAGGAGAAAATCGCAGAATTAGAGTTAAAATTAAAAGCTAGGATCAGGCAAGAAAATAGTCAGAATAGGCCAGTTTTTGTGAATAGCACACACAGGGAGGTAGAACTGGGTAAGTTCAGCAATCGACAGGGGTGCCCAATGGAGTTCATGAACACTATAGAAAATAAATTCGGGGAAAGGTTGGAAAATGGTAGTATTGAGTGGTGCCAGGTAGTTGAAATTTTAGAACAAGTGTTTGTGGGGGAAACGAGGAATTGGTTTGCTGTCTACAGAGACAAGTTTACTGATATCAATGATTTTAAAATGAAATTCTGTGAAAAGTTCTGGAATGAGGTTATTCAGTCGCAGCATCGTGAGGGAGTAGTGTGTGGTAAATATAACCCTAAAGGAAGCTCCACCATGACCGAATACTTTTTAGGGCAGGTATTAGTGTGTAAATATCTGGATGGCTTGAAGGAGGAAAGTGATGTGGTAAGGTTGCTACTTAGGCACTTTCCCTATAGGATCAAGGAGGCTGCTTGTATCCAGAATGTAAAGACTATATCACAAGTAGAAAGTTTGTTAAGCACATTTGATGCACTAGGGAGAGGGGGTTATGAGGACAATTTCAATAGGAACCAGGGTAATAGTAATAATAGACCTAATGAAGCCAGGCATCAGGAAGTTCAAGGGAACGGTGGCGAAGGGGCCAATGCTCAAAATAGAAATAATAATAATCAGCTAAATCAGAACAGAGGAAATGGCTATGGTAATCAGTATCAAGGGAGGAACAATGATTACAGGGGAAATCAAGGGAGAAACAATGATTTCAGGGGAAATCAAGGGAGAAATTATAATGACAATAATTACAACCAGAATAGGGGTCAAGGAAGAGGACAGCCTAGTGGTAGTAATATACAGCCAAACAATGACAACACAACTCAGAACAACCAGACCAGTGCAGTAGTAACTAGTACTACGGCCAGCTGTAGCGGTTCTTTAAACGCGAACCAGGCTGCGAAGTAAGGTCAGAATCTCAGTCTGTAGCATGCCCTGTCCATACAATTATACAGGAACCCTATGACCTAAATGTAAGAAATGAATTATTACATGAACTAAATGATGAAGGTATTATTCAGGAAGTGGTTAGTAAGAGCCCCATAGTTAAATTTAACGTGTCCGAGGCGTACACAGATGTTTTAATTGATAGTGGTTGTATGAAGAGTTGCATAAGTAGTGCATTTTATGATAAAATGAAAGGAACTGGAGTAAATTTTGAGGAGATGCCAATTAAAAGCACTTTTGTTATCACAGCTGTTGGGAAGAGGTCTAAAGTAATTTCTAAGCAAGTTTTAGTAGACATTAAAATTAATAATCATGTAGAGAAGCAGATTTGCCTTGTAATTCCAAATTTAGTATTCAGTGTTATCTTGGGTTCAGAGTGGCTAAGTAGAGTGTCTGGTAACTTATGTTATGATGTAGGGAGTTTGAAATTTAAATGGGGAGATTCTGAAGTAGAAGTAGCGTTCAATGACCATATTCAGAGGAGTAGTATTGTTGGTGTGATTTGTACTTTAAATGAGATATCGCCAGCCGTAGAGCGGGGTTCTCCATGTTTTGTGGGCAGTGTGATTACGAACGGAAGTCTAGAGGACTCGTTACGTGAGGCTGCATTTCAGGGTAATATAGAGGTGGAACAATGTGTTCGGCTCTATGATGTGTTATTGTGTAATAGGAGAGTTTTTGAGGATCGCATTGGTATGGCCAATTGCTATACACATTCATTGAACGTTATTGATAGGTCAGTATTCACAGGACATAGATATCCTGTACCTTTCGCTTATCAGAGTGCAGTTGAGGCACAAATTAATCAGATGCTTGAAGATGGGATTATTGAGCACTCGAACAGTCCATATGTTAATTCTTTGATCACGGTACCCAAGACCGACGGCACTGTTCGTATTTGTTTAGACGCTCGTTTGGTTAACAGTAGAATTAGTTCAGATCAGCTGAAATCTATGTCAATAGAGGAATTAATGCAAACATTTGAGGGGAAGAAGTATTTCACTTGTGTAGATTTGAGTTCCAGTTTTTGGCAAGTGCCACTTATGTACGAAGATAGACCATTTACAGCTTTTAGTCATAAATATAACCTTTATCAATTTTGTAGAACACCTTATGGGTTAAAGAGTAGTTCAGCAGCTTTAATTAGGGCTTTAAACATCGCATTAGGGGATGACACAGGAGAGTTTGTAACCATTTACATAGATGATATGGTAATTAGTTCACGCAGTTTTGAGGAGCATCTACATCATTTAAATATAGTTTTTCAGAAGTTAGATCAGGCAGGGTTCACTTTGAAGCTGTCTAAGTCGTCATTCTGTCAGTCAGAAGTGACATTTTTAGGTCATAGAGTGTCAAGTAGAGGTGTTACACCAGAGGAAAGTAGGGTTAGCATGTGTGGACAGTAGCAACAGGGCATCGTTACAGACACTGAGAAAAATGCTAGGTAGAGCAACGTGATGACGTTCATTTAAGGGAGCCACTTGCAAGGTTGGAAGCAGGTGACGCAGAAACATTTATAGTTTCCAAACGTATTGGGAAAACAGCATATGTGCTGGAGAATAGTGAGGGAAACAGATTATACGGAACGTATAATATACATAGTCTACGAAAATATGTGTCATAAAGTGAGTGTGTTTAGCTGGCGAGCCAGCCTATCAAATGAGTAAGTGTGGTGTCTGGTGCGTGGAAGATCTGGTCTTAAGGCAGGCGTATCAGAAGTCACACAGGGGGGTAGTATGTAAGTAAATGAGAGTTTTTAAGGTACAGGGAAATATGACGGGATTGTCGGATGCTGTTGAGCACTAAATTGTCTCGATGCACCAAGGCCATTTTGGCAGCGCTGATGGGTTCCCATTTATCTCCAAGAGATGGGGGAGCGCTTGAATAGGGCTTGTTAGCTTAAGGCGTCCACGAGATAAAAGATGGGCCATCAGAATGCGAGACAGTCCTTCATGAAACTCATACATATCAGCACACGTGATTTCTGTTTACGGCCTCGCCATGTAAGATTTGTAAGTGTGTAATTTAAGATAATATGTACAATGGTATTATTTGTGTGAGGAGAAATGGTCTGTGTTGAGAACTAGTATTAAGTAGAATATGGTTAACGGGAACTTAACAAGACAGGGCGATTACGGCACAGAAATATTTGGTGTTATATGTAATGCGCATTTACTGTTTTTTTTCAGAAGTCAATATTAATTTAATCTACTTCAAAGAGAGATTAAGTATTATGGTCACGAGGCGCTGCCACAATAGTGTGATCGTGTGCTGAGTGATAAGTGGAATTAAATGTCACCATAAGGAGGGGACCTCCAGTGATATTAGGGAGTTCTATGGTGATATAAATATATCAGAACACCTTCAATGCGTGTGATATGACATCGTAAATACATAGTGCTCACACATTAATTATGTCTATTTCTCCAACATAGAGAAATTTGAGAGGCGGAAATATCCGTGGAACACTTCTATATGTAAAACATTGGACTGGTTGCAAAGTGCAATCCATAGTGACAACAAACTTTGACGCAAAGTGCGTGAAGAAAAAATATGAGTGTATATATCTGTAATTTAGGGTGATTTCATTTATGTAATATGTATTTTGGATGGGGTTTATTAACGTGTCTGGGATAATCAGATAATGGACCGTCGTCACGGTAAATCATCCGATGATCCGAGGCGAATATGTAACGTGTTTTTCGAGGGGTTTTATGCAACTGGCATAAGTCAGTAGGAAGCCATTCTATATTTATTTACGCAGCAAATTGTTCAGCCAAGAGAATTTTTCATGGTAATTTATTATTATTATTATTAATTTATTATAATTATTATTAAGGTATTTTCGGAGCATTTTATAAAAATTATTAGCATTCAGATAGGTTTTCTATGTCTTAGAAAACGCTATCAAGCAAATTATTACGAACGACGATATCATAGAAAATTATCTGATTACGGAATTTTACGGAGTTTTTGTCAGTTAGGGTATTTGAGAGAGATGACTCACTGGGATTTCAAGTACACGCTGAATCTTGTCGAGGAGCATGACGCAATCTTGGGTCGCAAGGTCTAGAAAAGGCGAATTGTTGAAACGGAAATCGACTTCTCCCTCCCGCGGAGTGTAATGAGGAAGGAGTGGGGATCTAGCGCGTAGGGTGCAGCCAATCAGTGGCGACGACGTAAGCTAGATGTCGGTACCTTGGTGGGGGAGCCAACAGGTGCATATATCGTTCGACGCGCCGTGAAACAAGAACAATCTGTGTAGTTCTTGCCGAGTGTGGATATACGCGGGAATCGCTCCGATGTTCCGTGGAAGAGGACTATCTGTGAAATACTTGAGGTGTACGGTCGCAAGTGCGTGTCGCTCCGATGTTCAGTGGAGTTAGCGACGAACTTTTGTAAAACCTGATTGTACGAGTGTTTGGGTCCGAGGTACGGACCATAGAATTATCTAATCTACCAGAATATCATCAAATTCCGACGGAGATGACGACGTCCAGGAGACTGTGGGAAGCTCACAACATCTTCAAGAACGAGGGAAATGCTTTGGCAATTTCCAGTGGTAAGCGCCAATGACGCAGAAATACGCAATCTCTCATTTTCTTTGTTCTACATTTCATATTTCAGTAACTTCATAGCTTGGAAATAAGAGTAAAATCAATTTATCAGACTCCGTTTTCACGTAATTTTCTATCGGTAATATTCAAATCACAACGCTCCAATTTAAATTTTATACTTATTATTATTAATTTTGCTATTCTTGTTTTATATAATAAATTCATTTCTTTTACAATGCAATCTTTGCTTTCAGTAGGTAGCATTAGATATAGACCAATTCCTTCTCCTGATACAATTGTTTGTTGGGTTAATGATCAAATCATACCACGATCTGAGTGAATAGAGTCTTGAAGGTGTTCTGCCAGAGCTAGACGTTGTTAAATACAAATTTAGATTTCAACATTGCGTTGAGGTCTTGGCGCCCATTAAAACAACATAGCTTAGGCAAAGGTAAACAGTTACATTTCTCACCCAACAGTTAGGAGCTAGCAAAACGTCTCATTTGTACGCTCAACGTGGAGCAAAGTAAATAACGTTTCAGTAATACCTCCTCGTTTGTAACCCTATCTAACCATCTGATCTTCATCATTCTCCTATAACACCACATTTCAAATGCTTCAATTCTCCTCTTTTCTGCTGCACCAATAGTCCAAGTTTCACTTCCATAGAGCGCCACGCTCCAGACAAAGGCGTTCAAAAATGACTTCCTAATACTTAAATCTATATTCGATGTCAACAGATTCCTTTTTTGTAGAAATGGTTTCCTTGCCTGAGCCAACCTACTTTTTATATCCTCTTTGCTTCGTCCATCACTGGTTATTCTGCTTCCTAAGTAACAGAAGTCTCCTACTTCCTTCAGCTTTTCACCTGCCAATTTGATCTCCATAGAGGTTTCTGATTTATTTCGGCTGCATTCCAGTATTTTTGTTTTACATTTATTAATTTTCATCATGTATTCTTTCCTTAAGACGGAGTACATACCATTCAAAAACTCACTCAAATCCTCAGGCTTGTCGGCCAAGATGACGATGTCATCAGCAAATCTCAGAGTTGAAATTATTTCTCCTTGAATCTTCACTCCCACTTTAAATTTTTCTCCAATTTCCTTCATTGCTTGTTCAATATAAAGATTGAAAACTACGGGTGATAAGTTGCAGCCTTGCCTTACACCTTTCTGAATACCAGCTTCTCTATCATGTCCTTCATCTCGAATGACTGCTGTCTGGCTTCTGTATAGATTGTATATCACCCTCCTATCCCTGTACTTTATTCCAATAGATTTCAAAATGTCAAACAATTTAGTCCAATCAACGTTATCAAAAGCCTTTTCTAAGTCTACAAATGCTATGAACGTTCTCTTATCTTTCCTTATTCTACCTTCCAAAATCAGCCTACGACTTAGTACAGCTTCCCTTGTTCCTACATTTCTCCTGAAACCAAACTGGTCTTCACCCAACTCCGTTTCTATCTGTCTTTCAATCCTCTTGTAAATTATTCTAAGGATCTTTGAAGCATGAGTAATCAAGCTGATTGTACGGTAATCTTCACATCTATCATCTCCCACTTTCTTTGGTATAGGGATGATTACATTATTCTTGAAATCAGGGGGTACCTCACCTGTCTCATAAATCCTACACACCATGTGAAATAACCTGATCAGACCTTCATCTCCTATGCAGCGTAGCAACTCAATCGATATATCATCTATGCCTGGTGCTTTGTTCCTGCGCAAGTCCTCTAATACTCTGTCAAATTCAGATCTCAATATTAAATCTCCTTTTGCATCCTCATCTATTTCCTCCTCCCTTTCCATTACACGATTCTCAATCTCCTTTCCCTTATACAAGCACTCAATGTAAGCTTTTCATCTCTCAACCTTTTCTTCCCTATCTGTTAGAGGCTTTCCATTTGTGTCCTTAATATTACAGCACTTAGTCTTCTTTTCCCCAAAAGTATTCTTAATCCTTCGATAAGCTGTGTCTACTTTTCCTAATTTCAGACAATTTTCTATTCCTGCACATTTCTCTTTCAACCATTCTTCTTTCGCTTCCTTGCACTTCTTGTTAACCTCATTTCTCAGACGTCTGTATTCTGCTTTACCCTTTTCGTCTCTTAGATTCTTGTGTTTCCGCCTTTCATCCATCAATTCTAGTATATCCTGAGTGATCCATGGTTTTCTACCTATTCTTTCTTTCCTACCAATGTTTTCTTCTGCGGATTTTGTTATTTCATTCTTCAAAAGTGCCCATTCGTCTGCAATTGAAGTTTGTTTAGGGGTTTTCATTAGTCCTTCCTTTATACTCTTCTTGAATCTTTCGTTTACATCCTTCTCTTTCAGTCTGTCTATTGCCCACCTTTTTGGCTTTTGACTTTTCTTCAGTTTCTTCAACTTTAATCTGCATTTCATTACAACCAGATTGTGGTCAGAGTTTATGTCAGCACCAGGATATGTTTTACAATCCAAAATCTGGTTCCGAAACCTCTGCTTGACCATAATGAAGTCGATTTGGTAACGCCCTGTATCTCCTGGTCTCATCCATGTGTATATTTTTCTATGGTTATTGAATAAGGTGTTAGCTATGTCCAACTCATGCTCGGTGCAGAATTCCATCAGCCTGCTTCCTCGAGCATTCCTTTCACCTAATCCGAAATCACCTACTATCTTCCCTTCTCTTCCCTTTCCTACCACAGCATTCCAATCTCCCATTTCTATAACATTTTCATCACCCTTGACATACCTCAGAATTTCATCTATTTCTTCGTAGAGCTTTTCAACATCTTCATCATCAGATTGACTGGTAGGCACATAGACTTGTACCACTGTGGTGCACATGGGTTTTGTATTGATTTTTGCTACAATAATCCGTTCACTATATTGCTCATAATATTCCACCCGCTGTCCAAGTTTCCTACTCAATATGAGACCAACCCCTGCTTGGCCTTTGTTTGATTTAGTGCTAATGACCCTATAGTCTCCTGACCAAAAGTCCTGTTTTTCCTGCCAGCGCATTTCACTAATCTTAACCAAATCCAACCTCAACCTATCCATTTCCCTTTCTAAGTTTTCTAACCTTCCATTTCCTAGCAGACTTCTAACATTCCACGCTCCGATTCGTAGAATGTCAGATTTCCTCTTTGTCACTTCTGTGATCTTAACCCCCTCTCGAGTAGTCCCCACCCGGAGATCCGAACGGGGGACTAGTTTACCTCCGGATTGAAATTTTACAAGGGAGGAGGCCATCATCACAAGTAATTATGCATAGAGAGGTGCATATCCTCGGGAATAGCATTACGGCTGTAGTTTCCCGTTGCTTTCAGCCGTGCAGCAGAACGCAGTGTAGCCTTTAGTTGGCTTATATTATCAATATCTTAACCGTCAATAGACTAGTAAAGAATTGATTTATTCTGAAAGGCTGCTACTCCCTTTCAGATGATGATGATGATGATGATGATGATGATGATGATACTAGTTGTTTTGATGTTGATGATGATAATTATTGTTTTAAGGGGCCTAACTTCTAGGTTATCGGCCCCTAATGGTCTGGGTGATAGCAAACATGACAATGAAATGGAAACCAGAACGAAAATTAAGTGAGACTGAAAATATTTACAAAATGTAACTCAGCTTGAAACGACTCAAAAAATGGAGAGTGCTAATACAGTAGGCCTACTTACAAAAGGGAATTTGGAAGGAAAAGACTCTCAAAAGGAATAGATTGAAAAATACGCACAAAATGTAGTTGAGGATCAAAATACGTACAAAATGCAATGTAGAGTCGAAAGACTTACAAAATGCAATTGAAATTCAAAATATTTACAAAATGCAAATGAGATTGAAAATACGTAAAAATGCAATTGAGGTTCAAAATAGTTACAAATGCAAATGAAATTGAAAATTTACAATGCAATTTAGATTGAAAAACGCCTATTTCAGATCCAAAATACTCACAAAGTGCAATTGAAATTCAAAATGTTTACAAAATGCAATTAAGATTGAAAATGCTTACAAAATGTATGGTAGATTCAAACTACTCATTAGGATGGACAATACATACAAAATGTAATTTAGATTGAAAATAATGATGATGATGATGATGATGATGATCATAATTGTTGTTTTAAGGGGCCTAACATCTAGGTTATCGGCCCCTAATGATCTGGGTGATAGCGAAAATGAGAATGAAATGGAAACCAGAACGACAATTATGTGAGACGGAAAATACGTACAAAGAGAAACTCAGATGGAAACAACTCACAATATGGTCTTACAAAAGGGAATTTTGAACGAAAAGATTCACAAAAAGAATAGATTGAAAAAGTCCCACAAAACGTAGGCTAGATTCAAAATACGTACAAAATGAAATGTAGCGTCGAAATACTTACAAAATGCAACTGAAATTCAAAATACTTACAACATGCAAATGAGATCGAAAATACGTACAAAATGCAATTGAGGTTCAAAATACTTACAAAATGCAATTGAAATTGAAAATACACAATGCAATTCAGATTGAAATATCCCAGTTCCAATCCAAATTATTCACAAAGTGCAATTGAAATTTAAAATACTTACAAAATGCAATTGAAATTGAAAATGCTTACAAAATGTACGGTATATTCAAACGACTCATGTGGATTGACAATACTTACAAAATGCAAATTAGATTGAAAATACTTGACAAAATGTAATTTAGATTCAAAATACCCACAAAATGCAATTGAGAATCAATGTATGTGCAAAATGCCCACCAAACAAAATGCAATTTAGATTCAAAATTCGTGCGAAATGCGGTTTTGGTTGAAAATACTTACAAAATGCAATTGAAATTCAAAATACTCACTAAAAGGCCCGGCCACCTGCATTGAATGACTTACTAAAAATCAATTTAGATTGTCAATCTTTACAAAATGCAATTGAGGTTGAAAACAATCGCGAGATTTAATTTAGATCGAAAAAACTTACAAAATGCAACGTAGATTAAAATTGCCTTAAAAATCGCTAAAAGAGAATTTAGATACACGGTGAACCAAGTAACAAAAACAGTGCGGGAATCTTAAAGAGAAAAGGAAATATAAGGATATGTGCGAGAAATCTCGCATGTTCATAAACCACACTTTCCCCAATAGATTTATAATGAGAGACTTAAGGAGAAAGGTTGTTATGTTCTTCTTTCAACCAAATGATTATAGAACACTATTTACATTTCAGTTAGAATTCCAAGTTCTACGTTCCCTAACTTAAGAAGGCAATCAATAAAAATTGGATCATCAACTCACCGGTTATTCGATATGTATGAAATTACACGATTTGAGTACTCATTCCATTGATTTACTGTTTCTGAAATCCATGCAAAATGATAAAGGAAAGTCCTCAGAATGTTAAAATGACATGAAACAGGCGTCACAGCAGCCAAAATGGGAAGTGGACAGCAATTATGGAGCGTATTTTTCTACAGCACCAGTATCTGCAAATCGCACACCTGTACATTTTTTTAAAGTAAGTTTTTAAAGAAATTTTAGATATTAATGAAATTAGAGTGCAATTAGTTACTGCTAATGTCTATTCTCTTTCATTTGAATGCTCATTTGTCTCGATCGGTCGCTTGTGAGCGCCGCAGGAGGGATCTATACTACTGGAATAATATATATGATAGTATGGGGTGTATAATATAACCAGCCGCGGTGGCCGTGAGCGCCAATGCGCTACTTCTTACCTCTCTGACATCGGATGAGCGTGGGTTTGAATCCCATCTCGGCCGTCCTGAAACAAAATGATAATGCTAAACAAATCTAATTTACATTGTGCGCAATATTATAATAATATTAATTCCGTTTCCAACGGGGTCGGGGATGAAATGCGATGAAAATGTGTGGCGCATGGTTTTACGGTGGGATGCCCTTACTGACGCCAACTCCATCAGAGGAGTTAATGAGAGATGAAATGAAGTAAACTGGGCAAGTACAATTTCAAGTAGTTCCAACTTTTGCTACCAGACGCCACTCTCACCCAACGGCGAACATTGGAACTTGATAGAGTGTTTCCAACCAAATAAGCTACAAAATTGGCTACACACTACCAATTGTAGTGGTAGTTTCTTTTACATGCCATAAATCTATGACATGTGACGGCCGGGTTACTACCCCTCCAAATGAGGCCATACTGAGGGATTTTAACGTTCTTAAAAAATCCGATGACTTCCGCCTGGTTTGAACCTGCAATCTTGGGCGTAGCAGTTCGAATTGCTACCGGCTGCGTTTTCTTATAATAATAATCCAAACAGCAGTCATCATTCTGACAAACAGATTAATTCAAAAAATTCATGGACGTCGCCCTCTTTTTGTCGTAAACTTCAGTTTCAATTTCACAGGTGGCACCACTTCCTTTGCGAATATAGAAATACGAACGATAGAAACATGCACTGACAAACTGACTGTACCTCTCAGTTATAAATCTGTCACGAGAAGTACCCCTCCTTCCTTCGCCCCCTCTTGCCCCTTCCCAACCCTCTTCTGCATTGCAAGTGTCAATGAACTTGAGGTAGGCCCGCTGGCCAGCTTCAGTTACTCATTCAAGCGTCAATTTTTTCCGAGGGAATTATAGCTGTAAGTGTATGTGTATTTGTAATGAAGGCTGGGATTCGGAAGGAGGTGGCCGCGGCCTCAGTTTAGGAACCACCCTGGCATAGAGGTGGAAAACCATAGAAAACTATTTCTAGGATGGCTGAGTTGAAAATCAAACCCATCTCATCTAACAAGCTTAATACAATAATAGAAGAAAAAGTTGTCGAGACCCTAAAACAAAAAGAAAATGCAACAAACAAGGAAAGCAGTGAGAATTGCAACACAAGACGCAGTGAAAATAACTATGAAGGCCAGCCAACAGAATCAGTTTGGATACCAAAAATAGATAGAAGAAACAACCTAACAAATAATCAACCAGCCTCCATCAGAGGAACAAGACAGGAAAATAGTAACGAACTCGAAGCTGCAGAAAAAATGGCCTGGCTCTAGCTAGGCAACCTAAACGAAAACACAACATCAGAAAAGATACAAAACCACCTGGTGGCCAACGCAATCCAAACTAAGCTCGAATGCGAGGAACTACATACTCCAGGAGACAATAAAGCATATAAGATAGGTTTCCCCTTCAGAATTCTGGAAATAACAGAACGAGCAGATTTCTAGCCACAATGAGTTGTAGTAAGAAGATTTCGCTTTCGGAAAACATGACACGCCGAAAGAGCAGAATTTATACAATAATAAACACATAAGGATACTTCTTTGGAATATTGAAGGCATGAAGAACGCCATTCCATTCATACCACTAGAGACTCTACAAGAATTTGACGCAATCATCCTAACAGAAACTTTCCTAACAAATGAGTTAAATCTAAAAGGGTACAATGGAATTCATTCATTCGCCCGTCAGACTGCGGGAAGGCCAGCAGGTGGAGTATCCATCTTCCTCAAATCCACCCTAGGAACTATAAAACAGATAATAAATTAGGAAAACACAGTAATTGTAAAAACTAATCAGATCACAATTGTGGGAATGTATGCATCACCCTACAGTGCGACAGATGACACAATCGATAGGATAGCAGAGACAATATCGCGAACAGCAACAGATCAAAGAGCAATAATTGCAGGCGACCTCGACGCAAGAATTGATAAACCCACCACAAAAACAGAGCTGATCATAGAAACGCTAGAAGAAGCTGGTTACACCCTCATTAACAATCCCAACATGAAAACGTATATAGTGCCGAACGGAACTAGTGCAATTGATCTGGTACTTCATAAGGGAGAAGACATCAGGATTATCAGCCAAACTGTTCTATGGACGTCGGACATAGCACCAATTAGGAAACATATATCGATCGCAACAACATTCAATATAGGACAGCGACTACAAGCACTTGCACCACCAGCAATAAAAATCTCAAGGAAACAAGACATAGTAAAACTGACCCACAGCATAGGAAAAAATAGATGAAGCAACACATTTAATACAACAACAAGAACTAACAGGTGCAACGGAAATACACCGAAAACCCTTCAATCTTGTCAAATACAAACGAAACAAACTCACGACCATGGTTTGACAAGGTCTGTTACAACGAGCGAAGGAATACTTTACTTGCACTACACCGTTTGAAAACCTCATCGCAGAAAGATGACCTATTGCAATATGCAAAACAACGGAAGGCATACAAAGCTATACTTAAGGTAAAGGAGACGAATTATCTTGAAGATGGAGCCAGAAAAAGTGCTGAAATCGCACGGAAAGACTCTTTCATAGCTCTCAGGAAATCAAAACCTCAACCAACGAGCTGTATCCCAATGGAAACATGGGAAATTCACTTTAACAACATCCTCAACCATCAAAATCAGAGAGTATTGTTCACACTTCCCCCAACAAGAACAACAGAAAACCACTCCCTCATAACAAAAGACGAAATAAACAATGCAATACTAGAAGCAAGAAACGGCAAGGCGTCAGGTCCAGACAACATCTTCACAGAGCATGTTAAAGACTCTGTGCATATCCTACAAGATTACTGGACAGAACTCTTCAATAAATACATAAGTACAGGGCAAATTCCATAACAGTGGCGGACTTCGACTATAAAAGTTATGTACAAAGGCAAAGGTGACATTGACAATCCCGATTCATACCGGGGCATAGCACTAGAAAACACCACATTCAAGATCTTCATGAAAATCATAACGAACAGGCTTACCTCATTAACAGACTCCCAAATACCAGAAAATCAATTTGGTTTCAGAAAAGGGAGAAGTACATTGCAGGCCGTCAATTTCCTAATAGACCAAGCTCAAAATTCGCTTAGACACATGGGGAAGAAATACTTTGTAGTATTTATAGATTATAGTATGGCCTTTGATCTTATCAAGAGAGAGATACTCATTCGGAAACTTACACACATGATAGGAGAAAATAATCCACTCACAATTATTCTCTCCAACATCCTAATGTACAATCACGTCCAAATATCAGATGGCACAACTATATCCAAGAGCATTATACATACAAATGGAGTCCTACAAGGCGACCCAGTAAGCCCAATAATGTTCAATATCATGACTGAAAATGTCACGGAGATAATCAGAGACACATCAGCGTCACTTATACTATATGCGGACGACATGGCAATTGGCTCAAGTGAAAAAGAAGAGGTTCAAGATGTCCTAAACAGACTCATCGCATGGGCAGACAGAAATGAACTACAAATCAACCAAAGTAAAACCAAACAAATGACCTTTAGGAGAGGAGGGAAACATGCTTCAAGAAACACAATAACACTACACAATAAACCTTTAGAAGTAGTCTCAAAATTTAAATACCTTGGAGTTACTTTGCAAACAACATTATCATCCTTCAACTTCCATGTTACTGCTGCAATAAAAGCCAGGCATCATATCCAACAACCACAGCGAATCTCAATAGCCACTGCATTAACACTGTTCAAGACTGCTATAGCACCAATAGCAACCTATGGGATTAACATCATCTGGGACAAACTAACAATCACAAATCTATCAACAATTGAGAAGGTCAAAGCCCGTTACCTAAAACGGATTCTAGGAGTAGGGAAGTCAGCATCATCGAGGCTAACATATGTGTTAACAAAAGAAACCTTCTTCGTTGAGGACATAAGAGCACAATTATGGCTACCAAGTACTAAGGCTTACGAAAATACACTACACCTGTTAAAAGAGAAAACTAATGCCATATGGCCCGAATTTTACTCAACAGACGCCATGACAACATCGGAATGGAAGCAGCCAAATTATGAACTTAGACACATACTGACAAGATTTACAACGCACGGCTTTCATCACAAGCTATGTCAGAACCTAAGATTTCATCAACCGGAAGAATCCTGCGTGTGCAAATTGTGCAATAAACATTGTGAGCGATATCATGCACAAAACTGCCCAAACAGGACAATCTCAATAATAGGAATAGGTAAAGAATAATTTTTGTACCATTATGCACATTGTGCGCTTTTCTTAAATAAATAAATTGGAATGAATGATTTGTTTATTGTTAAGAATAATTGAACCCCGGCAGTCATGAATGTCGAGGGAGGATGCATGGATGCTAACGTTAAAATCTGAGAGAGATTGTTTGAAAGGTGTGTGAGATGTGAAGAGTTTTGTAATTGGAGAATGTAAATTTTAACACGGGGAATGTCCGCTTGAGCGATCGAGCACAGTAGTGTGGGGATGTGTTTGCCCTCTGCTTCGCTCAAGGCCAGTCTGTTAAGTTGGAGAACTCACAGCCCTCTGTAGTCAATCGACTTCGCGGCTGATTCAGAAGTGGGTCATTCATCCCGCATAGCCAGGTGCATTACGAGTAACCGTGCCAGTTTTTTTATGTTGCTATTCAAGAATGCATGGAGCGCGTGGTATTTGTCTTAAACGTTTTAAATAGTTACAGTCGGCTTAGGCCCTACAAAATTTGTTTATATTCAACTTACAGCACCATAAAGCTAATAGAGTATTTGTTGTAGTGGAGGAGTACGTATGAGAGTGTGTGTTATTTATTTTTATTTAATTGTTGTTATTTAATGTTTAAAAATTAGAATTAGTTTACTATTGTTAAATAAATTTACCAGTTCGTTTTTCTATGTTGTCTATTAGTGATTTATTTTAGATATAGTTAGAAACAGTGGTATTGCAGATTCATTTATAGGTTGGAGCTAAGCCCCTGAGAGACCCCGAGAATACTATAAGGTAGGTGCTTCTGAGCGAGTGTATTTATGTTGTGTAGCCACGATACCACTGATCGATACTGTGTAGATTCCCGAGGATCTTGTAGGAGGGATTTCTCATGGATTTTGCTGGAGCTCATTCAGAAATTAAGCCAATCCAGTTTTTGCTTTGGATGACCAACAGGCATCTTCCCGAATTTACGGGTACAGTAGGGATCAGTGAAACGTGAGCGTAAGGAGGATCCATCCCTCCTTACCGCTACGCTACGGAGGCGACGAGTGCGCTTTTATTGCTGTGCATTACTTCCTACAATAATAATAAACAACTTAAGTGAACATATTTTAATTTGGGTGCCATTCCTGCATCCTACTGTAGCAGTAGTGGGATAGGATTTACTAGGATATATCTGGTATGTCATCGCGAGGCTTAGTAGACGGTGACGAGCGGGATTGTAGGAGAGTGTGCGACTCTCACTTCAAAGGACTATGCAGTAATCATCGCTGGAGCAAACGATGTCTATAGAAATGAGAGTAAAAAGGTAATCAAAGATTTAAAGGGTACATTGCCATCCATGCAAAACACAAATGGCATTATTGTAAACCTTCCGCAGAGATACGATTTAATTCCCAAATCATGTGTAAATATAGAAATAGAGGCTACAAATGGAAAAATTCGTAAAATTTGTAAGAGTTTTCCAAATGTCCAAATAATAGATGTAAGAAAATTAGACAGGAAGTTCCACACTCGACATGGCCTACACTTCAATAGGTTAGGAAAAGAGTATCTTAGTGATGAAATCTGCAAAATTGTAAATTCAAATGGTGAGAATAGTTCAACAGTAATATCTTTAGAGTGGAAGCAGGCAAACTTGTAAAAGAAGCCAAACGTGAGGTTTGGCATTCAGATTTTTCGATGTCAAATTTAACAGAGTGCAACAATGGTATTTCGGATTTGTCTAGCAACGATAATAACAACAATTATGATAATAATAATAATTATTATTATTATGTAAATAAATCACCAACTCAAGCTGTAACGGTTCCTCTACGTTGGGTGACAAGTGAAACGGGTTTCTTACTAGCTCTGCCTTGCACTTTGAAATATTTACTCTGACTAAGATATGTTGTTTTAATGGGCGCCAAGACCTCAACGCTATGTTGAAATCTAAATTTATATTTAACAACACCTAGCTCTGGTAGAACACCTTCAAGAATCTTTTCACTCAGATCGTGGTATGATTTGATCATCAACCCAACAAACAATTGTATCAGGAGAAGGAATTGGTCTATATCTAATACTACCTACTGAAAGCAAAGATTGCATGGTTAAAAGAAATGAATTTATTATATAAAACAAGTATTGCAAAATAAATTAATAATAATAATAAGTTTGAATTTAAATTGGAGCGTTGCGATTTGAATATTACCGCTAGAAAATTACGTGAAAACGGAGTCGGATAAATTACTGATTTTACTCTTATTCCCAAGCTATGAAGTTACTGAAATACTGAAAATGAAAAAAAAAGACGAGAGTCATTCGCGCTTACCACTGGAAATTGCCGTAGCATTTCCCTCGTACTGGATGTTGTAGAGAGCTTCCCACAGCCTCCTGGTCGTCGTCATCTTGTTCGTTAGTTGATGAGATACTTGTAGATATGATAACTTATGGTCCGAATAACGGAACCAACCACACGTACAACCACACTGGTGAAGTTTTACAAAGATAGTCGCCTTGCCTCCACGGCGCGCAAACCATATATGCACTCGTCGCATCCCCTCTACGGAGCCGTCTTCAAGTCGCCTGGTCTCCGCTGATTGGCTGATCCACCACGCGCTACTTCCCCACCTCCGGGTCATTACACTCGGCGCGGCGATGATGTCGATTACCGGTCCAGGCCATTTCGCCTTTTCTTGAAGCAGCAACCCAGCTTGCGTCATGCTTCTCGACAAGATTAAGCCTGTAGCCGAATTCCCAGTGACACATCTCTCTCAAAATACCCTAACTGACAAAACTCCGTAAAATTCCGTAATCATATAATTTTCTTACGATAATGTTGTTCGTAATAATTTGCTTGATATTGTTTTCTATAACATAGAAAACCTATCTGATTACTTATAATTTTATAAAAAATGCTCCAAAGAAATACCTTAATAATAATAATAATAATAATAAGTTAATAATAATAAGTTACATGAAAACTTCTCTTGGCTGAACAATTTGCCGCGTAAATAAATATAGAATGGCTTCCTACTGACTTATGCCAGTTGCGTAAAATCCCCTCGAAAAACACGTTACATATTCGCCTCGGATCATCGGATGATTTACCGTGACGACGGTCCATTATCCGATTATCCCAGACACGTTAATAAATCCCCATCCAAAATACATATTACATAAATGAAATCACCCTAATTTACATATATATATATATACACTCATAATTTTTCTTTACGCACTTTGCGCCAAAGTTTGTTGTCACTATGGATTGCACTTTGCAACCAGTCCAATGTTTTTCATATAGAATAATGTTCCTCGGATATTTCCGCCTCTCAAATTTCTCTATGTTGGGAAAATAGACATAAATAATGTGTGAGCACTGTGTATTTATGATGTCACATCACACGCATCAAGGTGTTCTAATATATGTATCACCACAGAACTTCCTAATTTCACTGGAGGTCCCTTCCTTATGGTGAAGTTTAATCTCACTTATCACTGAGTGATCACTTTTGTGATACTTTCAATGTTTAGCTTGGCCCATTTGTCGGTCAAATTTTATTTATTGTTACTGAGATCCCCGAATGGTAATTATTTCTGTATAAATGTTAATTGCTTAAACCATATGCATAATCTTGTTATCAATCACTTATTCATAGATATTATAGTTCTCACCTCGAGTGTTTCAGTCGCTCGCTATCTCAGGCGTCCTTACTCACGCCATACCAGACATCTACTGGTTGATCCACTGTCCGCTGAGTAGTGTCGACTGACGTCACCCTGACTTTCGTTCGACCAATGGCAGGTCTTGGTCTGGTCGGGCGATCTCCAAACTTCGAGAGAGTTCTATGGTCCCTATTTAAGACGCCGCTTGCTGGCGTTCTTCATCACTTCAGATCAATCATCACTTCGGATCAACCGCCACTTCTGAACCACTTCAACCCGCTGGTCACCGCTACATCTCATGACACCATCGCTGATATCTACGCTAGCGGGCAGTTACGTCACAAGATCTGCACCATGACGTATTGCTCAAGATGGCAAGAATAATTGCCAGCCGCTGTACTCTTCAACTTCACCTTGGAGAGGATACTTGGAACCGTCCTTCAAAATATCTCTGGATCAGCTCTTGGAAACTATAAATGTCATTCCTGCGCAAGAAAAGAAAGTTGACATTTTATCGATGGTGCACATAACTCTAGGCCATGTACGCCTCCTTCCAAGAAAACCGTGAAGACTTTTAAATCTACGTGTGCTAGCTGGAACTTTTTAAGGAGCTGGCTCTTCAACTCTCTTCAAAGATAAGTTTAATTTTATAAAGAGCTTATATCTTACCAGTTATTACACTCTTAATTATTTTTTTATGGTTCTCTCTTTTTATAAACTGCATTTTATATATTAAGCTCAACTTTTCTCCAATCAAGCAAGCTTTTCATGGACCTTTCTATAATCTGGGTTCTGTAATCAGGCCCTCACACTTTGCTACATTTATAATTGTTAATTTCTGTAATAAGCACTTAAGTGCAATTTGTTTGTTCATTATAAATTCATTATTAGTAATAAAAATTGTTAATGCATTGCTCCCTATATTGGTTTTCTAGTCACGTATTTCATGCTCAATATCCCGCACCGCTTCAGTCTAATTTTCTTGACCACAGTAGTTATTTTGGCCAGGCTTTCGCCTGACGCGTTTCGTTCTCCCGTATGGGGAAGTTTTAGGACAGAATTTATACTTCTCCATAGTTTTTGGTGCCTCACCTCCGGGAAACATATCTGTTGCACCCTGGATCCCTATACAAGTTTAATATTGTGAATTTTGCATTAACAATTTTTGTTCATTGTGTTTCAACACTAATTCACATTGTACGTTTCAGCTTAAGGCGCATGTGCAGCAGAGGAGAGAAACGTAAGCTAAGCCGGTTTCTTCCGCATCAGACTAAACCTTACTACATAGCAAGCTGTCATCCTCTGACTTCCAGTACTCGAAGTCACAATATTGACGTAACAAACAACTTGTAATATGCCTAACCTTGATGAAAAACTTAGCAACTCCAGAGCCTCTTGTAAGGGCAAGCTCACACGGTTTCGTACTTTCTTAACGGAACTCGAACCCCAAGAGCATAATCTTGACATAATTTCGCAGAGGCTTAAGAATTATGAACAAGCCTTTGAGAAATATGATGAGATACAATGCAGTATAGAAACTCAGCATCCGGACCAGCAAAGTGATAGGTTGGAAGTTGAAAAATTATACTATCAGGGATTTGCTGAAGCTAAACAGCTTATTAGGGATTTAACTTTAAAAGAAAAACAAGAAGATCAAACTTCTGCAGCATCTTCTACATCTTCTTCACGCATTATATTACCCAAATTAGAAATACCCAAATTTACTGGTAAAGACATAGAATGGGAACCATTTTTTGAATTATTCAATTCTTTAGTACATGAGAATACTTCTATACCAGTAATACAAAAATTTCACTACTTGCGTCTGGCAGTTCAAGGCAACGCACTTAACCTGATTCAGGCACTTTCTTTGACCAGTGATAATTATGAAGTTGCTCTGAATCTTCTTAAGGATAGATATGGGAACATTCGTTTATCTATTCAACGCCATATACAAAGCTTATTCGAGTTACCTAACGTGCAAGCAAATAACAGTTTATCACTTCGTAAGTTGATTGACACCGCAGAGTTACACGTCAGAGCATTGTCCAATTTAAACCAACCTGTAAATCACTGGGATTTATTTCTAGTTCACCTCATTTCTGCAAGATTGGATGCAAATACATTAAAAGCCTGGGAAACAGAACTTTCCCAGAATTTGCAATGCACTTATGAGGCGATTATTAACTTTTTGAAGGCCAGAAGCCAAGTCTTTTCCGCCATAGCTAATCAAAAACCTAGTAGTTCAGATTCAAAAGCCTTCTCAAAACATAAGGTTAGCAGTTCTAATCAAAGAATTTTGAGATCACAGGCTCTTCCTGTTGATGCTCGGTCACCTAAGCAAATGCAAACGTGCGGTCTGTGTCAGCAATCGCATAATTTATATAATTGTGATGAATTTAAATCTTTATCAGTAGATGAAAGACGAAAGTTCATTACGAACAAAAAACATTGTTTCAACTGTTTGTCAGGAACGCATATGTTAAACAACTGCCGTTCACAACGTTTATGCTTTCATTGTAGGGCAAGACACCATTCACTTTTGCACAGGCATGAAAGACCACGGTTATCAGGACCAAGCAGTTCCAATACCAAGTCTAATTCGGAGACTTCTCAAAATAGTGCGCAGTCGTATGCTCAAAGTTCTACCTCGCTTGGCAAAGTCCAGGTTTTATTATCTACCGTGCAGGTTCTATTGAAAAATTCTCACGGAAAATGGGTATCTGTGAGGGGATTGGATAATGCCGCTACCAACAATTTTATTAATGAATCGTTGGTACAAAAGTTAGGCCTTCCAAAACATCCTACCTCAATAGAGGTTACAGGAATAAACTGCTCTAAATCGCAATCCTTAAGCTTTGCTAAAGTGGATCTGAAGGACTCTAATAATCTTGGTACGCAGTTGCAATTAGATTGTTTGATTATCAAGTCTATAGGCAACAATATTCCTGGCACTTCTTATCCTATTCAAAGTTGGAATATCCCAAATTTTGTCCAGCTAGCTGACCCTCATTTCAACAGAGCTTCACCCGTAGAGCTTCTTTTCAGCTCAAGCGTATTTTGGCAATGTCTTCATTCCAATAAAGTAAAAATTGCTCCTAATGTTTTCTTCCGCGAAACTGATTTTGGTTGGATTGCTACTGGCCAAATATACCGTAATCCTATTCAAACTGTATCCAATTGTTATTTTGTTGGTACCGATTTGAGCCAAGAGCTAACCAAGTTCTGGGATCTTGATAATGTTCAGGCTACTTCTCCTTCTTGTAACGAAATTTGTGAAAAGTTATATAAGGAAACCACTGTCCGTAATACTGAAGGCAGATTTATAGTAACTCTTCCACGTATTCCCAATCCTCCCGCCATTACGGGCTCGCATTCCAGAGCACTTAGGGCACTATTTGCTATTGAAAATCGGTTCAAACAAGATGCTTCTGTCAAAGCTCAGTATGCTTCCTTTATGGAGGAATACGAATCATCCAATCACATGGAGGTAATTTCTAAATCAGAAGAAATTGACCATTCTTTAAATGAAATAGTTTATTTAAATCATCATCCGGTATGGAAAAATTCCTTAACACAAGACAATATAAGAGTAGTTTTCAATGGCTCATCACCAGATTCCAATGGAATCTCTTTAAATGATACCTTGCAATGTGGTCCCGCGATTCAAACAGATCTCACCTCTGTTTTGCTTAATTTTCGAAGGTTTCCTATTGCTGTAATCTCAGATATTAAGCAGATGTATCGGCAGATTCTCGTAAATTCTGAGCAGCAAGATCTGCAAAGAATATTGTGGCGCGATGAGAGTTCCAAACCCATCAAGATATTTAGATTGAAGACTGTGACATATGGCCTGAAGCCTTCAGCCTTTCTTGCGATTCGGTCTCTCCACATGTTAGCCGAGCAAGATGGTCATCTATATCATCCTTTGGCCTCTGAGTCATTAAAAACGGCATTTTATGTCGACGATTTATTGTGTTCTTTCCCTAATATTTCTGAAGCGGTCCTTGTGTGCGAAGATTTGAAATCCCTACTCCTAGGAGGTGGTTTTCCGCTCCATAAATGGACTTCAAATTCCACTGAATTTATATCAAAATTTTCATCAGAGGTCCCAGTTGACGAATTTGTTGCCATTCCTACTGATGAAGCAGCCGTAAAAGCATTGGGCGTTTTTTGGTGTCCTTCTTCTGATACCTTCTCTTATCAGGTACATCTGTCAGAATCTCCCCCTGTAACTAAGAGACAAGTTCTGTCAGAAATCGCAAAGATCTTTGATCCTTTGCAATATATTGCTCCTATAGTTATTGTTGCAAAAATGTTCTTGCAAAAGCTTTGGTCATTAAAATCAGACTGGGATGAAAATCTCCCCCTTCCTCTTGTAGAAGAATGGTTAGAGTATCGCAGCAGTTTTCTGGATCTCTCCAAGGTTTCTATACCCCGCCCTTTAATTTCTAATCCCTTATATCAGCAGTATGACCTGCATGTATTTTCTGATAGTTCAGAACGAGCTTATGGCTGTTGTGCATACATAGTAGGACGTTCCTCAGATACTTTCCCTGGATTTTCTAATTTAGTGTGCGCTAAATCTAAGGTTGCTCCACTTAAAACAGTATCATTGCCGAGATTAGAATTATGCTCTGCTTTAATGGCAACAGAATTAGCTACTAAACTAAATGTCAGTTTAAAGTTAAAATTTTCCCGCACATTTTTTTGGAGCGATTCTTCTATTGTATTAGCTTGGATTTCCAAGCCTTCTTCTCATTGGAATACCTTTGTGGCAAATCGCGTTTCTAAGATTCATGAAGTCTCTCATTCTGAACAATGGAGACATGTTCCTAGCCGTGAAAACCCCGCGGATATAATATCACGTGGTTGCACGCCTAAAAAATTGATTTCTTCAGACCTGTACTGGAATGGTCCTCCTTGGCTAAGTCAGGAATCATCGTGCTGGCCTCGCTTAGCTAATCAATCTGCAGAAGAAATACCTGATGCCCGTAATGACCCTGTCACGTCGCATCTTACTTCTACTTCTACTAGCCTTTTTCATAGATACTCTTCATTTGATAAATTGATTCGTGTAGTGTCTTATATCTTCCGATGGAAATATTTAGTAATTGATCAACCATTGAAGCCTCAACCCTTTCTTTCCAGAGTAGAGTTAGAATTTGCTACTTGCAAGATTTTGTTACTTGTTCAGCAGGAAGTATTTGCTCCTGAAAAGCAAGCTCTTATAAGTGGTAAAGATTTACCCAAGTCTAGCAGGCTTTCACCACTCACTCCTTTTCTAGACCAGGACGGCATAATACGTGTGGGTGGAAGATTAGCTATGTCTAGTTGTGAGGATGGGAAAAAGCATCCCATCATCCTTCCTTCAAAGCATCCTATCACTACCCTTATAATAAAAAAGTTTCATTATAAACACCTTCATGCTGGCACTCGCACCTTGCTCTGTCTAATTCGTGAACTCTACTGGATCATCAATGGCGTTCATGAGGTTTCTTCTGTTGTCAAAAAGTGTATACCTTGCTTCAAGGTTAAACCAAGGCCCGCCACGCAGATTATGGGTAATTTACCTCCATTTCGTTCAGAACCTAGTAAGCCCTTTGCTCTTACTGGGATCGATTACGCAGGTCCTTACAAATATCAGACCAATCCCTCTTCATCTAAGCGCAAAATCTTAGGTAAACTCTACATCTCGTTATTTGTATGTATGGTGACGGGAGCTATCCACCTTGAGTTGGTTACGAACGCTTCTGTATCCTACTTTCTGGCCGCCTTTTCTAGATTTGCTGCTAGAAGGGGTGTTCCATCTGAAGTTTTTTCAGATAATGCAAAAATTTTTGTAAGCGCTTCTGATCTCTGGAAAAAAGTGTTAAGCTCCCCTTCTGCTAAAGAAAAAATTTCCAACTTTTCCTATTCTAAAGGTTTTAAATGGCATTTCACCCCGCCTTATGCTCCCCATCATGGGGGCCGATGGGAGTC
Organism: Meconema thalassinum; assembly: GCA_946902985.2. NCBI lineage: Eukaryota > Metazoa > Arthropoda > Insecta > Orthoptera > Tettigoniidae > Meconema > Meconema thalassinum. Next base: position 872,372,480 of record OX336390.1, on the reverse strand, counting down.
CTGCATCAAACTTACTAAAAGACAGCTTAAGAAAACTCTTGGTCCTACCATACTTTCTTATGAGGAATTCAACTCTTTGATTATTCAAATTGAAGGTATTGTAAATTCCAGACCTCTGACCCCTCTTTCAAACGATCCTAAGGATCTTTTACCTTTAACACCCAGTCACTTCCTGATTGGCTGTTCGCTTGCTGCTACTCCGCCTTTGCTGGTTCGACGCTGTGATCCTAACTTACCTATCTTTTGGAGAAAAGTAGAATCTTTGCGCTGTTCTTTTTGGCGCCGATGGAAGTTAGAATATCTCAGCTTGCTAAATAGGCGCGAGAAATGGCGGCTTCCTCAACCAGATGTACGAGTGGGGGACATGGTTCTTCTTCGAGACCCATCTCCGCCTCTCGTGTGGAACTTAGGTAGAGTTATTCACTGCCACTTTGGCCGAGATAAACGCGTCAGAGTTGTTGATGTTTTAACTAGTAAAGGTCGTTATACTAGACCCATCTCTGCTATTTCTGTTTTGCCTTTCGAGTCTTAGTTTCTCCTCGTCTGTTATCCATGTTTTGCTTTGACTGATTCTTTTGTTTGTTTTCATTCGGAGTTCTCGGAGCATGATCACTTTTGTGATACTTTCAATGTTTAGCTTGGCCCATTTGTCGGTCAAATTTTATTTATTGTTACTGAGATCCCCGAATGGTAATTATTTCGGTATAAATGTTAATTGCTTAAACCATATGCATAATCTTGTTATCAATCACTTATTCATAGATATTATAGTTCTCACCTCGAGTGTTTCAGTCGCTCGCTATCTCAGGCGTCCTTACTCACGCCATACCAGACATCTACTGGTTGATCCACTGTCTGCTGAGTAGTGTCGACTGACGTCACCCTGACTTTCGTTCGACCAATGGCAGGTCTTGGTCTGGTCGGGCGATCTCCAAACTTCGAGAGAGTTCTATGGTCCCTATTTAAGACGCCGCTTGCTGGCGTTCTTCATCACTTCAGATCAATCATCACTTCGGATCAACCGCCACTTCTGAACCACTTCAACCCGCTGGTCACCGCTACATCTCATGACACCATCGCTGATATCTACGCTAGCGGGCAGTTACGTCACAAGATCCGCACCATGACGTATTGCTCAAGATGGCAAGAATAATTGCCAGCCGCTGTACTCTTCAACTTCACCTTGGAGAGGATACTTGGAACCGTCCTTCAAAATATCTCTGGATCAGCTCTTGGAAACTATAAATATCATTCCTGCGCAAGAAAAGGAAGTTGGCATTTTATCGATGGTGCACATAACTCTAGGCCATGTACGCCTCCTTCCAAGAAAACCGTGAAGACTTTTAAATCTACGTGTGCTAGCTGGAACTTTTTAAGGAGCTGGCTCTTCAACTCTCTTCAAAGATAAGTTTAATTTTATAAAGAGCTTATATCTTACCAGTTATTACACTCTTAATTATTTTTTTATGGTTCTCTCTTTTTATAAACTGCATTTTATATATTAAGCTCAACTTTTCTCCAATCAAGCAAGCTTTTCATGGACCTTTCTATAATCTGGGTTCTGTAATCAGGCCCTCACACTTTGCTACATTTATAATTGTTAATTTCTGTAATAAGCACTTAAGTGCAATTTGTTTGTTCATTATAAATTCATTATTAGTAATAAAAATTGTTAATGCATTGCTCCCTATATTGGTTTTCTAGTCACGTATTTCATGCTCAATAACCCGCACCGCTTCAGTCTAATTTTCTTGACCACAGTAGTTATTTTGGCCAGGCTTTCGCCTGACGCGTTTCGTTCTCCCGTATGGGGAAGTTTTAGGACAGAATTTATACTTCTCCACTGAGCACACGATCACACTATTGTGGCAGCGCCTCGTGACCATAATACTTAATCTCTCTTTATATAAGACGAAATTAATATTGACTTCTGAAAAAAAAACAGTAAGTGCGCATTACATATAACACCAAATATTTCTGTGCCGTAATCGCCCTGTCTTCTTAAGTTCCCGTAGACCAAATTTTACAAATACTAGTTCAAACTGAAGCCTCCGTGGCTTAGGCGGCAGCACGCCGGCCTCTCACCGCTGGGTCCGTGGTTCAAATCCCGGTCACTCCATGTGAGATCTGTGCTGGACAAAACGGAGGCAGACAGGTTTTTCTCCGGGTACTCCGGTTTTCCCTGTCAACAATTCATTCCAGCAACACTCTCCACTATCATGTCATTTCATCTGTCATTCATTTAATCATTGCCCCAGAGGAGTGCGTCAGGCCTCGGCAGCCGGCACAGTTCATATTCGCCGCTAGATGGGGGCTTCATTCATTCCATTCCTGACCCGGTCGATGACTGGAAACAGGCTGTGGATTTTCATTTTTCACTAGTTCAAACTCAGACCAGTTCTCCTCACTCAAATATTACCTTTGTACTAATTACCTTAAATTACACACTTACAATTCTTACATGGCGAGGCCGTAAACAGAAATCACGTGTGCTGTTATGTATGAGTTTCATGAAGGACTGTCTCGCCTTCTGATGGCCCATCTTTTGTCTCGTGGACGCCTTAAGCAAAATACCCTGTTCATGCGCTCACCCATCTCTTGGAGACAAATGGGAATTCACCAGCGCTACCAAATTCTGGCCTTGGTGTATCGAGACATTTTAGTGCTCAAGAGCATGCGACAATCCCGTCATATTTCCCTGTACCTTAAAAACTCTCATTTACTTACATACTACCCCCCTGTGTGACTTCTGATACGCCTGCCTGGAAGACCAGATCTTCCACGCACCAAATACCACACTTACCCATTTGATAGGCTGACTCGCCAGCTAAACACACTTACTTTATGACACATACTTTCGTAGACTATGTATATTATACGTCCCGTATAATCTGTTTCCCTTACTATCCTCCAGCACATATGCTGTTTTGCCAATACGTTTGGAGACTATAAATGTTTCTGTGTCACCTGCTTCCAACCTTGCAAGTGGCTCCCTTACATGAACGTCATCACGTTGCTCTACCTACCTATTTCTCAGTGTCTGTAACGATGCCCTGTTGCCTAACTGTCCACACATGCTAACCCTACTTTCCTCTGGTGTCACACTTCTACTCGACACACTATGACCTAAAAATGTCACTTCTGACTGACAGAATGACGACTTAGACAGCTTCAAAGTGAATCCTGCCTGATCTAACTTCTGAAAAACTATATCTAAATGACGTAGATGCTCCTCAAATCTGCGTGAACTAATTACCATATCATCAATGTAAATGGTTACAAACTCTCCTGTGTCATTCCCTAATGCGATGTTTAAAGCCCTAATTAAAGCTGCTGAACTACTCTTTAACCCATAAAGTGTTCTACAAAATTGATAAAGGTTATATTTATGACTAAAAGCTGTAAATGGTCTGTCTTCATACAAAAGTGGCACTTGCCAAAAACTGGAACTCAAATCTACACTTCTTCCCCTCAAATGTTTGCATTAATTCCTCTATTAACATAGATTTCAGCTGATCTGAACTAATTCTACTGTTAACCAAACGAGCGTCTATACAAATACGAACCGTGCCGTCGGCCTTGGGTACCGTGATCAAAGAATTAACATATGGACTCTTAGAGTGCTCAATAATCCCATCTTCAAGCATCTGGTTAATTTGTGCTTCAACTGCACTCTGATAAGCGAAAGGTACAGGATATCTATGTCCTGTGAATACTGACCTATCAATAACGTTCAATGAATGTGTATAGTAATTGGCCATACCAATGCGGTCCTCAAAATCTCTCCTATTACACAATAACACATCATAGAGCCGAACACATTGTTCCACCTCTATATTTCCCTGAAATGCAGCATCACGTAACGAGTCCTCTAGACTACCGTTCGTAATCACACTGCCCACAAAACATGGAGAACCCCGCTCTACGGCTGGCGATATCTCATTTAAAGTACAAATCACACCTACAACACTACTTCTCTGAATATGGTCATTGAACGCTACTTCTACTTCAGAATCTCCCCATTTAAATTTCAAACTCCCTACATCATAACATAAGTTACCAGACACTCTACTTAGCCACACTGAACCAAAGATAACACTGAATACTAAATTTGGAATTACAAGACAAATCTGCTTTTCTATATGATTATTAATTTTAATGTCTACTAAAACTTGCTTAGAAATTACTTTAGACCTCTTCCCAACAGCTGTGATAACAAAAGTGCTTTTAATTGGCATCTCCTCAAAATTTACTCCAGTTCCCTTCATTTTATCATAAAATGCACTACTTATGCAACTCTTCATACAACCACTATCAATTAAAACATCTGTGTACGCCTCGGACACGTTAAATTTAACTATGGGGCTCTTACTGACCACCTCCTGAATAATACCTTCATCATCTAGTTCACGTAATAATTCATTTCTTACATTTAGGTCATAGGGTTCCTGTATAAGTGTATGGACATGGCATGTTACAGACTGAGATTCTGACCTTACATCGCAGCCTGATTCGTGTTTAAAGCATTACTACCGCTTGGTGTAGTACTACTCACTACTGCACTGGTCTGGTTGTTCTGGGTTGTGTTAACCGTATCTCTCTGTCCGTTATTACCATTGGGCTGATTCCCTCCTTGACCCCTGTTCTGGTTATAATAATTATTGTTATTATACCTCCCTTGGTTACCCCTATAATCATTATTTCGGCCTTGATTTCCCCTGAAATCATTATTCCTACCTTGGTAGTTCGTACCATACCCATTTCCTCTGTACTGGTTTTGCTGATTATTATTATTATTTTGGTTCCCCCTATTTTGAACGCTGGCCCCTTCGCCACTGTTCCCTTGAACTTCCTGATTCCTATTCTCATTAGGCCTGTTATTATGGTTACCCTGGTTCCTACCGAAATTCTCCTCGTAACCACCTCTTCCCAGAGCATCGAATGTACTTAATAAATTCTCCACTTGTGAAATCGATTTAACATCTTGGATACAGGCAGCTTCCTTGATTCTATATGGAAAATGTCTTAGTAATAGCCTGACTACATCACTTTCCTCCTTCAAACCATCCAGATATTTACACGTCAATACCTGTCCTAAAAAGTACTCGGTCATAGTGTAGTTTCCTCTCGGGTTATATTTCCCACACACAATTCCCTCACGATGCTGAGACTGAATTACCTCATTCCAAAATTTCTCACAAAATTTAACTTTAAAAACTAAATATTCTCGAAATTGTCTCTGTGGACAGCAAACCAGTTTCTTGTCTCCCCTACAAACGTTTGCTCTAAAATTTCAACTACCTGGCACCACTCAATACTACCATCTTCCAACCTCTCCCCGAATTTATTTTCTATTGTATTCATGAACTCCATTGGACAACCCTGCCGATTACTAAATTTGCCTAGTTCTATTTCCCTGTGTGTGCTATTCACATAAACTGGCCTACTCTGGCTATTTTCCTGCCTAATTCTAGCTTTCAACTTCTGTTCTAGTTCAGCAATTTTCTCCTCAGCTTTTCTTTCAATATTAGTTACAGTTAACCTAATGCTCCCTTCCGATGCTTCAACTTTACCACTTAATTTAGCTTGTTTCTCACTAATCTCCTTAATGCTTTCCTTATTCCTCTCCCTTAAAGTATTAACTTCAGTGATTATTTCTGCAGGTACTTTATCAATTCTTCCCCCCAGCTGTTCTTTAACCTCTTTAGTTGCTACCTGAATTTTGTCAATTTCTCCCCCCAATTGCTTTTTGACCTGCTGTGTTTCCAGTTGCACTAGTTCTTTTAAATTTTCAGCCTGTGTACTGATTCTAATTTCTAACTCCTCCTGTACTTTTCCTAATTTTCTTCAGAGGGGCGTGGTGGCTCAGCGGTCTAGCTGTATGCCTCTCACCAAGGCGGTCCGGGTTCGATTCCCGGTCAATGCATGAGAGATTTTCGAAGTGAAATGCCATGTCCTGTGGTTCGGATTCCACGTAAAAAGGAGGTCCCGTGGCTCATAATCACAAGATTCACGGTCACGTAAAACTGCAATCTTCCTTCCTTCCTTCCTAATTTTCTGTCTACATCTGCTACAATTTCTTTAGCCTTCTCTTCCATCACCCCTCTGATTTCTCCTCTAATCTGCTCAAATTTTTTATCTAATTTTAGATTGTTCTCCTCAAATTTCTCACTTAATTTACTGCTCATTTGTTTACTGTTTTGTTCTAATTTAGCATTTAAACTATCGCTCAATTCCCTATTACTCTTTTTATTTTCCCTACTATTTTGTTCAAGTCTAGCGTTTAAGGCATCAGTACTAATTTTGTTTTGTTGCATAAACTGAAGAAGCAAACTTTCTAACCCTGCTTGACTGTTTTGATTACCCCCCTCAGTATCGGGATTTACCTCCGACATCCCTGTACTGCTTTCATTTCCAAGACTAGCCATACTGCTCGTATCTTCACTATCCAACTGATAACCACTACGCAACTTCATCTCTTCCTCAGCACTACCCATGCTGATACACACCGATAAATGAAAAAACCAAAAAACAGGCACAGAAATATATACCCTTCTCGTTCCACAAATGTTATTAGGTTTTCGTCCCCACATTGGGCGCCAAGTGTAACGGTTCCTCTACGTTTGGTGACAAGTGAAACGGGTTTCTTACTAGCTCTGCCTTGCACTTTGAAATATTTACTCTGACTAAGATATGTTGTTTTAATGGGCGCCAAGACCTCAACGCTATGTTGAAATCTAAATTTATATTTAACAACACCTAGCTCTGGTAGAACACCTTCAAGAATCTTTTCACTCAGATCGTGGTATGATTTGATCATTAACCCAACAAACAATTGTATCAGGAGAAGGAATTGGTCTATATCTAATACTACCTACTGAAAGCAAAGATTGCATGGTTAAATGAAATGAATTTATTATATAAAACAAGTATTGCAAAATAAATTAATAATAATAATAATAAGTTTGAATTAAATTGGAGCGTTGCGATTTGAATATTACCGCCAGAAAATTACGTGAAAACGGAGTCGGATAAATTACTGATTTTACTCTTATTCCCAAGCTAAGAAGTTACTGAAATACTGAAAATGAAAAAAAAGACGAGTCATTCGCGCTTACCACTGGAAATTGCCGTAGCATTTCCCTCGTACTGGATGTTGTAGAGAGCTTCCCACAGCCTCCTGGTCGTCGTCATCTTCTTCGTTAGTTGATGAGATACTTGTAGATATGATAACTTATGGTCCGAATATCGGAACCAACCACACGTGCAACCACACTGGTGAAGTTTTACAAAGATAGTCGCCTTGCCTCCACGGCGCGCAAACCATATATGCACTCGTCGCATCCCCTCTACGGAGCCGTCTTCAAGTCGCCCGGTCTCCACTGATTGGCTGATCCACCACGCGCTACTTCCCCACCTCCGGGTCATTACATTCAGCGCGGCGATGATGTCGATTACCGGTCCAGGCCATTTCGCCTTTTCTTGAAGCAGCAACCCAGCTTGCGTCATGCTTCTCGACAAGATTAAGCCTGTAGCCGAATTCCCAGAGACACATCTCTCTCAAAATACCCTAACTGACAAAACTCCGTAAAATTCCGTAATCACATAATTTTCTTACGATAATGTTGTTCGTAATAATTTGCTTGATAGTGTTTTCTATAACATAGAAAACCTATCTGATTACTTATAATTTTATAAAAAATGCTCCAAAGAAATACCTTAATAATAATAATAAGTTAATAATAATAATAAGTTACATGAAAACTTCTCTTGGCTGAACAATTTGCCGCGTAAATATATATAGAATGGCTTCCTACTGACTTATGCCAGTTGCGTAAAATCCCCTCGAAAAGCACGTTACAAAGCTTGCTAAAGTAACAAATTTAAAATTTACCACCAGAATGTTCAGTCTCTCTATAATAAAATCGATTACATAAATCTAATGCTTAAAAATGAACTTAAAGACATCTCAGCACTATGTATTTCAGAAGATTGGCTGAAAGTCTGTAATCATATAATTTTCTTACGATAATGTTGTTCGTAATAATTTGCTTGATAGTGTTTTTTATAACATAGAAAACCTATCTGATTACTTATAATTTTATAAAAAATGCTCCAAAGAAATACCTTAATAATAATAATAAGTTAATAATAATAATAATAAGTTACATGAAAACTTCTCTTGGCTGAACAATTTGCCGCGTAAATAAATATAGAATGGCTTCCTACTGACTTATGCCAGTTGCGTAAAATCCCCTCGAAAAACACGTTACAAAGCTTGCAAAAGTAACAAATTTAAAATTTACCACCAGAATGTTCACTCTCTCTATAATAAAATCGATTACATAAATCTAATGCTTAAAAATGAACTTAAAGACATCTCAGCACTATGTATTTCAGAACATTGGCTGAAAGAGGAACAACTCGAATTAATTCAATTCCCAGGGTTTATACAAGCTAGTAAATACTCCAGATCTAATATTAGCCATGGTGGTACCTGTATCTTCTTAAGAAATAATTTAGATCATGAACAGTTAACAGCTTATGATTATTTAATTATGGAAAAGAATTTTGAATTCTCTGCCGTAAAAATACAGCAGTTTAAGTTAATAATTGTATGCATATACCGTTCTCCGTCAGGAAACGTTTCTTTATTTATAGATAAATTAGAATTTTTACTCAATACCATGAGCAATGTAAATTACGATATAATAATTTGTGGGGATGTAAATGTGGATTTCTTAAAATTTGATAGAAATTGTGAATTATTAACACAGTTACTAATTTCCTATGGACTGAAACCTACAGTAAATACCCCAACAAGAATAACAAAATTTAGTAAAACCACTCCTGATCGATTTTTTAATACAGATAAATATCACCATTCAATAGAAGTCTATTGTCCGGGTTTTAGCGACCACCGTGGACAAATACTGAGTTTTGTAGAAACCGAAACAATCAATAATAATGATAATGGAGTAAAATCAAAGTGCAGGTCATTCACTGAAACAAATGTTACATATTTCAATGACTTAAATAAGGAAACATGGTCAGAAATTTATGAACTAGAAAATGTAAATGATAAATTTAATGCATTTAACAGTACCCTAAAACACTATTTTGAAACAGCATTCCCCTTTAGACAAAGAACTGTTCAAAATAACAAAACTAGCAATTGGATAACAACAGGGATTAGAAATTCATGTCAAAGAAAGAAATTTCTACACAAATTATATAAACAATACCACACAACACCTGAATTCAATTTATACTACAAAAAATACACTAGCATATTAAATAAGGTAATAAAACTAGCCAAGAAAATGCAAAATGATAATTTTATATCCCAATCATCTAATAAAAACGGGGCTATGTGGTCCGTGATGAAGAAGGAAACTGGAAAATCTGCTAAAATACAAAGGAACATTACACTGACTAGAAATAATTGTTGGAGTTGGTAGTTAACAATTTAAGTTGGCAGCATTGATTTTATATTTTAGTATTCCTTGTGTTGTTTGTGCCTTGTAGCGTGATGGACGTGTAAATATACGATCTACTATTTCGTTAACAAACTCTCGTTATTTCCACTGAAATTTGAAGATTAGTTAACAACAGGTTATGAGCCCAGAGCAGTGCGAAGTACGTAGATCAGAGCGTGAATTACGGATTGTTGAGATTGAGATGAAATCTGAATTTTAAAAACAGATTGTGAGTGTTTGTGACTGAACCGGCGAACGTTACAGCGACAGTACCAAGATGGCCGACGGAGATGACAAACACCTCATTTCCATTCCAAAGCTAGCAAATGGAAACTACTTCGCCTGGAAACTGAGAGTGAAGGCGCATATGATCGATAAGAACTGTTGGGTGGCGATTGAACCAGGCTTCGATGAGAACGAGTTGAATATGGATCAGGCACGCTTAAATAGGAAAGCTTTGTCGGTATTATACAAATCCGTTGGGGATGATTTCTTGTTAGATGTGGAAGATTGTATTAGAGCGAAGCATGCTTGGGAAATTCTGGCAGAAATTCACGTCTCTTCTACCAAGTTTAATGCACTTCAGTCCTTGAAAGAAATGACAAATGTTTCGAAGACCCCAAATATGTCGATGCAAGAGTATGCGGCCAGTATCCAGAGATTGAACAAAAAAATTGCCAGGGGTGGCATAATATTCGACGACGAGATGATGGCCAACTTCCTGCTAGTCGGGCTACCGATGGAGGAGTACGAGACCTTCGTCCAACATCTACTGAGGGAGCCGGATCTTACAACACGGAAGGTTAAAGGACGACTTCTAGACGAGGAGCGACGCCGGACCCAGTTAGAAGCCGCGCAGGAGACTTCCGCATCAAGTGCACTCATCTCCAAGAAAGGCAAGAATGACAAGTTAGTGTACAAAAACAGTAAGAAGAATAGTGTGCAGAGTGGAAAAAGTGGTGATAGTAATAGTGTTAAATGTTACAAATGTCAGAGGTTAGGGCATATTAGCAAGTTTTGTCCAGAAGTTAAATGTTTTAACTGTCACGAGTATGGTCATTGGGCATCAGATTGTACCAAAATGAAATCAAATAATGGAAAAAGGGACGACAATGGACATTCCAATAAAACGGGGAAGACTATAGCCTGTATCAGTGTGTTCGCAATGGTGTCAATGAACAGTTCTGATGTTTGGTACCTTGACTCGGCAGCGTCAGAACATATGACGTCTAAAAGAGAGTTGTTTTCCTCCTATTCAGAGTGTAAGGGCAATGTTAAGATTGGACAAGGGCAACTCCCAGTTAGTGGAAAAGGTATTGTCAAACTTGCATTATCTGATAAGTGTGGTGGTAATGTGCTTGAGATGAGAAATGTTTTGCACGTTCCAGATTTAGCATTCAATTTGATTTCAGTTGGGCGCTTAGCCAAGAATGATGTATTTGTTCACTTTAACAAAGAAGGTGCTAAAGGTATGTATAATGATGAGTGCGTGTTTACAAGTCTAGAATCAAATGGGTTGTATTTGTTGGAACCTAATCACAGTGTAGCTTGTATATCGAATGCTGATGTCAGTGAAGATGAGATGAGTGATGAAATTGAAGCTGTAGCCTTGCGAGCAGTGAGTTCAGATTTGTGGCATGTAAGGTTAGGGCATCCACATGAAGCTGCTATGCAGAAAATTCCATATTTGTCAGGTTTAAAGAGTGAGAATAAGAGTTGTGATGTGTGTGTTCTGGGGAAGATGACTAGATGTAGTTTACCGCAGAAGAGTGAACGCCAATGCAGTAAACCACTGGAATTGGTACATAGTGATTTGTTAACATCTCCTGTTAAATCAAATGGTGGTCATAAATACATGATGAGTTTTGTGGATGATTATTCCAGATTTACAGTTGTTAAATTCTTGAAAAGTAAAGGTGAGGCTTTCTCAAAGTTTTTGGAGTATCAAGCTGAAGTAGAAAAAATGCATGACTTGAAACTTAAATGCTTTCAAACAGATGGAGGTGGCGAATATTGTGGTAATAAATTCGAGACCTATTTGAAAGCGAATGGGATAGGTCATAGAAAGACGGTAGCTTATACTCCAGAACAAAATGGTATAGCTGAGAGGTTTAATAGGATTGCAGAAAATAAGATAAGGTGTTTGTTAGTGCAGTCAGGTTTGTCAGATTCGTTTTGGGCTGAAGCAGCCAACACTGCTTGCCTTACTAGGAATCTATGTCCATCTCGGGCTATTGGGAATCAGATCCCATATGAAATGTGGTAGGGAGAGAGTGCTGAAAAGAATATCCAAGGTTACGTGCATTTGGTTGTAAAGCTTGGTTATTTCAGAAAGTAGGTAAATTTCAGCCCCGAGCAGTGAGATGTGTATTCATAGGTTATGAAAACAATGTGAAAGGGTATAAATTGTTTAACCTTGAGACTAAATCATTTGTGATTGGATATCATGTAAAATTTGATGAAAGTATATTTCCCATGGTAGAACAGGTTAGACCTACTATTAAGCATGTTCAAACTGATGTTATGATAAGAAATTATTGTAGTGATGAGTCAGAGATTGAGATTGAAAGCAATGTCCAAGAGAATGATAAAAATGTGATTGAGGCTGAAAATAATGAGAACGTTTTGAGAAGGAGTGAAAGGTTAAGGAAGCGTAAAGAATGTTCTTGCTGTAATTTGTCGGTATATGTTGCTGATTATATCGAAGAACCGTTGAGTGTGAGTGAGGCATTGAATGGGGAGTTCTCTGATGAATGGAGAGATGCAATGAAAAGCGAATTAGACAGTATCCAATGTAAAGGGACATTTATTTTGGTTGACAGGCCTTCTGGTAGAAATGTGTTGGGTTGTAAGTGGGTTTTGAAACTTAAGAGAAATCCAGATGGTACTGTTAATAGATTTAAGGCGAGATTGGTAGCACAAGGTTTTTACCAAGTGCCAGGGGTAGACTTTAATGAAACTTATGCTCCAGTAATTAAAAGAAAAACGATTCGACTGATGATGGCCATAACTGTCATTAATGGGTGGGTTCAGGAACATATTGATGTGCTCACAGCATATTTGCACAGTGAGTTGAATGAGGAAGTTTTCATGGAACAACCTAAATATTTTGAGGTGGATAAAAATAAAGTGTGTAAATTGCTCAAAAGCTTGTATGGGCTTAAACAAAGTGCTATGGAATGGCATTCGACCTTGTATATGAATTTGTCAGAATTAGGTTTGAAACCTCTGGTGAAGGATCCATGTGTGTTTGTTAACAAAGATAAGGATCTGTTCATTGGTGTTTATGTTGATGACTTGGCATGCTGGGGAAAAAGAGAACGGGTTGAATGGTTCAAAGAAGAGTTGGACATTAGATTGGAGATTAAGAAGTTAGGAAATATGACCAACTTTCTTTCTATGAATGTGGAGTACAGGGAAGGAGTAATGTCTATTCATCAAACTGACTACATTAAAAGGGTATTGAAAGAATTCAAACTTGAAGATGGGAAGGGCAGGTCAGCTCCTTTAGAAATAAATAGAGATGACGGAAAATTGTCAGGTGATGAGAAACATGATGAGTACGAGTACAGAAAAGCAGTAGGTATGTTACTATATCTGGCTACAACGACTAGGCCAGACATAACTTTTGCAGTGTGTAAAGTGAGCAAGAAAAATTGTTCGCCTACAAAGAGAGATTGGCAAGATGTAAAGCACATTATGTTGTACTTGAAGAAAACATGTAATGTAAAATTGTTTTTTGAAAAATCTGATGTACATGTCCGAATGTATTGTGATGCAGATTTTGCTAATGCCAAAGACAGGAAATCTGTGAGTGGATATGTTGCAATCTTAGCAAATGCACCAATTAGCTGGAACACGAGGTTACCAAAGAAACGTGACACGGTTGCCACATCTACAACCAAGTCAGAGTATGATTCTATGTTCCATGCTGCTAAGGAGGCATTATGGCTAGGACAAATAATAAACGAGTTGGGTCAGGAAGCGGTTTTGCCTAAACCAATTGTCATCAGAGGTGACAATCAAAGTGCCATTAAGCTCACCAGAAACAGTGGTGATTCTGAATTGACAAAGCACTTTGATGTTAAGTATCAGTTTTGTAGGGACCATGTAAGTAAGAGGAACATTATTTTCGAATATGTTCCAAGTAACAATAATGTTGCAGACTTGTTTACGAAGTCATTGAATGGGCCAAAGACCCAGAGTTTCATAAAGATCCTCAATTTGGTTTAGTTTATAACAGGAACTGAATTTTTTGGTATTTTTGTTGAATTAAAGGATTGTCATTGTTTGAGGTTAACTACCAGGGGAAGTGTTGGAGTTGGTAGTTAACAATTTAAGTTGGCAGCATTGATTTTATATTTTAGTATTCCTTGTGTTGTTTGTGCCTTGTAGCGTGATGGACGTGTAAATATACGATCTACTATTTCGTTAACAAACTCTCGTTATTTCCACTGAAACTTGAAGATTAGTTAACAACAATAATAAAGTGATTAATAGTCCAGAGGAAATAGCAAACACTTTTAATGACTATTTTCTGGAAATTCCACAAAAATTATTAAATAAATCACAGGTAAATACACTAAATTCTAATAATAAAATAAATATACGTAGTGTTTCTTTATTTATAAATCATGTCACAAGTGAAGAGGTAAGAATAGTTACAAAATAGCTAAAAAATAAATTCTGTGCTGGCATTGATGGCATCCATGATGCAATTTTAAAGAAATGTGCAGAAAATATAATAAATCCACTTACACACTTAATAAACAATTCAATTCTCTCAGGAACTTACCCGGATATTTTGAAGTTATCAAAAGTAATTCCGGTGCATAAAACGGTTCAAAAGATGAATTAGATAACCATCGACCTATTACTTTACCAACTGGTATTGCAAAAATTGTGGAAAAAATCATGTATAAGAGAGTTGACACCTACTCGCTTTGGGGGATAGGGAGGATGGGCCAACTTACCTTTTCTCGGAGGTCCGCTCACAACTGCAACTCATCGCCAGTTGACATGCCCCAACAGAAGAACACCTAAAGACGGAGGAAGGTGGAGAAGAAGAAAACCCTCAGGTTCGTCTACAGAAAAGCCCCCGATAACCAACAGTACTGCCACCGACGAAATTATGCAACAACAGTTAGCTTGCTTTAAAAAAATATTTAATGTTAAATGAACAGCTCCACCAGAGAACAGAAAATGCATCAGCCAGCATAAAAATACAAAAACTTAGACAAACCCCACCTAAAATTCTCACTGGAGATAAAAACAAGGCTTAAGGTCGATACCAATTAACAATTACCTGAGAGGATACTAACGAAACGTTTAGTTAAGAGACCCAAACAAAATTTACAACAACTATAATTACCTTGATACATAAAAGGTAACATAAAAATTACCATGAGGTATTACCTGAAGTAAGAGAAGGAAAAGCCTAAAAAAAAACTTAAACCCTTAACATGCACCTGACATACTTTCAACTGAACCATGAGGTCCACGGAGCATCAAAAGGAAGTAAATAATGCAAACTTTACCATAAACAAGGTACCAAAAGATACACGCAGGAGTACTAAAATAGAAAACTCCAAATAAAGAAAACCAAAGGATAATTTAAAACCAAAACAAGTAAAACAACATCACAATAACCCACAAACGTGCACTTCAAACACACGCCAGAAACAAAAACCCACAATGCACTACTGTCAACAAGTTACCATGGCGACCAGGACAGTTGAAAGTATATCAGTACGAATTTACATCAAACGCAGAATTTTACATTTAAAAAAATTCTTCTCCAGTGAGAAAACAGGAAGATATAAAAAACTCTAGACATGACGAGATCAAATAGTATATTAAAAGGCTACGGATCAAAATAAAAACCGATCGACTAATGATCAAAATAAGGCCTACTACTCAATTGACTCTAGTCTGGTCAGTACCAGGACACAACAAGAAGAAAACCCCTTAGCAAGACACCAAATAATAAAATTAGAAGAAAAACATACAAGTGTCCCCCGGACTAATATTATTTTTTAAAAATTACATATTCAGTGGTGACATGTTTAGGCCTAGCCAACCTTCAGACAAAAAAAACTTAAACACAATTACACAATGAAAAATATGGAGCTCTAACAATTTAAAATAAATAAAACATCAAAACATACCTTAATAAAGCCTTTTGGGGAGACAGTAATATTTAAAACACTAAGGAGATATCCTTAAAGGATTTATATCACCAAAAAAATGAAGATGGCTGCCAGCGGAACACGTTGAGATGCAAACAAATACATAATATCTCCATATTTAGGCAGAAAAAAACACGTTCACGAATATCACAGATGATAGGTGTACACCATATTCTTCATATTCATCAAAATAATGGGATATATCCCCAGAGAATCCAAAATTTGCGTCTTTCTCAAATCAGCAATCAGTTACAAGTCCCAATTCACAAGATGGAGGACAAGAGCAGACAAGCACTCCCTGCACCAAGTTTATTTAAATTTGACCAATCCAAATGAGTTACATACTGTGAAAATGTGCATATCAAAATAATATTCACACCACACCATTAAAGTAATTTTGGCGGCATGATGCATATATAGACTTTTGTTTAATGACGTAGAATAATATACTTTTTCAAGTATGTCTCGATTAGAGGCGGTTCCGGAAGACACCTATGTCTCACTCTAGCGGTTGAAGACACAACCCACAGCTTGTAGTGGCGATAGGCGCTGCCATCTCGAGTTCATTAGCCAAACCAAGGCATCTTAGCGGGCACTTTAAAAGGCAGATGGTAAAAAGACATCGAAATAGATGCATAATAATGTTTGAGACAAGCTTCGCATGTCACAAGACTGATAAGTTTTATGGAAAAAATATATATTATCAAACTCACAACATGGATTCAGAACGGAAAAATATACACTGACAGCAATTTATGCAGGGCCGGATTTACCGTAAGGCAAAATAGGCACGTGCCTAGGGGCGCCGCAAGGCGCCCCTTCGGTTAGACAACCGGCAATGATCTGTGCTGGAGGCGCCCCGAAGGGCACCGCCGTCAGGCGCCCTCTTTGCTAGGCCTTGAAATGTGCTAAGTTAGGATTATACCAGTATATATGCTAAAATAAATATTGAGAAATGAGAAGAGACATTCAGAAATAATATCGTGTCTTTGTCGAATGCCCGCCTATGCCCTTCCACTTCGGTCTTCGTTGTGCCGCTCGACACCCTTTCGTCCCGACAAGTGTGAGAGGGGGGGGGGGGTGAGGCGGGCGCGCGCTGTTGTTGCGGTAGCTGGGTTTGCTTGCATTGTAGTAGCATCGAAGTGCCCCCTTGCCTGTCCTGTGTGCGAGTTTGAGCTTGCGTTGTGTTGTGATGTGATCTGCAAGTAAATGTTTTAAACTATGGGTAGCAAATAGTTGTCTGGTTACCATAGCTGAAGATGATAAGAAAGCCGTGTTTACACTGTCAAAATGTCGGAAAATAAATGAGATGTTTAGTGCGCGTGTGAATCCTACGCCTCCAACGACAAATTTGGATAGCAATAACAATTCTTGCTCTGCGGTTCACGCATTGACTGCGATGGTGTTCAGCAACTTGAGGTAAGCTACCGTACACGAATTACTTTACGCAAAGTAGGCCTTTCCCAATAGGCGATTCCTTGATACACTGTTGCACAAAGTGACATACGTAAAACTCAGACTGGCCTCGAAACCGTACCGTGCCTTCAGAGTATATTAAAGTTGTTCTTTTTAAATTTACTATGTTTAAAGTGCTCTAATTAATACTGGATTTTCCTTTTCAGCTCCAACAAGCCAATATTGATGAAAAAGAGAATGAAAATTCTAGGCCTACATTTAATTCAAATGACACCTTAGGGGGAGAAAGCAACAAAAAATTAAATTTGCCTCAGCAGACAAACAAAATGTTACGGCCAATGGTGAACCAAAAGAAAGGTTTTATGGCGAGCATCGGGTTCCAGTCAGAGCAGCTTTTTGATGCAGTAAAGGCTAAGTTGGAAGATCTGGATTTGAAAGTGGAGGATATTCGAGGCCAATCTTACGGTAATGCAAGTAATATGTCCGGCGAATATTCCGGGTTGCAAGCTCGAATAGCGGCCTTGAATCCCTTAGCTCTCTATGCACCATGTTCACCCCATTCACTAAATTTGGTTGGAACTCATGCCGCTGAATCTTGTTCAGAATCTGTAAGGTATTTTTTAACAGCTCAAGAACTGTACAACATTTTTACTGCTTCGACCTACCGATGGAAAATTTTATAGAACTTTATTGCCCGCGTACTAAAAAGCCCGTCAGTGACTCGGTGGTCGGCACGATATGACGCTTGTCAAGCGCTGAGGGAAGGCTGGTGTGGCGTCGTGGCAGCTCTTGAGAGTATTCACGAAGACTGAAATCAAAAGGCAAACACTCGAAGTGAAGCCAAAGGCATCTTAAGCAATATCCAACAATTATAAACTGCTTTCCTAGTTGTTTTTGGAGTACCATTCTAAAAAGATTTAATACTGTCAGCCAGAAGCTCCAAAAAGTTAGCACTAATTTGAGCACTGTGGTAGAATGTTACGCTTCGTTAGCGGAATTTGTGCAAAGTTTAAGAGATAATTTCGATGTCTATGAGAAAAAAGCCAAAGAATTAAGCGGTATTGCTCAATATTCCTACGACCTAAAGAGAAGACCGGAACGAAAGACTAGGAATGATGAGACGAAGCAAGGAGAATATGTACCGTCCGAGGGCACAGAAAATTTTCGCGTCAATGTATTTTATGTAATTCTGGATGTACTAAGTGCTGAGCTAAAGAGGCGAAGTGAGGCTTACAAAGTCCTCCATAAGAGAATTTATTTTATAGAAAACCTGTTAGACCTGACGCTGAGGATCTCTCAGAAATGTATGTGGATAACTTAGAAAGTGCACTGGCTGACGAGTGCTTGCATTTAAAGGAACATTTAAAAATTGCAGATTTTAAAGGTAAGTCAGCCTCTGAGCTCAGCACTTTCCTTCATGAAAATGATTTACACGATATGTACCCGATACCGGATACTTCTCACCATTCCTGTGACCAATTGTTCTGGAGAAATATCATTTTCGGTACTGAATCGCGTCAAGAACTATTTGCGGTCAGTCACTAAAGAAGAAAGGTTAAACTCTATTGCACTCCTAGCGATTGAAAAAGATATGACGATAAACTTGAACTGCGGTGCCATAATTAATGAATTTGCTGAAAAGAAGGCAAGAAGGAAACTTTTGAAGTAGTTCTCGTTGTGCTTCAGGCAGGCCCCGTTATGTCTTCATTCATGTTTTTAATCTGCACTTTAATTTCTCTAAAAGATATTGCAGGAAGATATGCAGACCAGTTGGCCTTATTTGTATTTAAGAGGCGCTTTGATCAACTTAAAATGTCGTTCGTACCACTGCTCTTTATGCGTTTTGAAATTAGTGTGTTCTACTATTTTTTTAAGTATATTTCGTGCTACCGCAGTTCATTCAGTTACAGCAGTAAATTATATTTTTATTTTTGAAGCTACTCTTCATTTTTGTTGTATGAATTAAGGCTAGACATTATTTTTGGAAAGGGTATTCATAAAGTGTTTTGGTTGCAAAAAAGTTAAACTGTTTCATGTAGGCTAGTTTTACTCCAAGCTGTTTTTTTTATTGAATTGACTATGATTTCCCTGCGAAAAAATTCAAGCATAAACTTATGCTGTCAGCCATATATCTGTGTATTCCTTTTTTCCTAACCTTACCTCATGCGAGTGGCTATGCCTTATCATAAAAATCGGGAGGGGGGTGCTCAATTGAGGAGGGGCGCTCAATGGAGAGGTGCCTATAGCGTTACTTTGGGTAAATCCGGCCCTGAATTTATGAATGTATTAATAGTATACTGAAATTAATTGACAATAAGGAACATGTAACTGGCCTATTCTTGGATTTATCGAAAGCATCTGATGTTGTTGACCATAAAATCCTCCTCACAAAACTGTATCAGTATGGTATTAGAGGTCTAGCTAATAAATGGATAGAGTCTTACTTAACAAGGCGTAAACAAATAGTAAGCTTGAGACACAAGGATGATGGAACCAAATTTCTTAATTAAACTTTGTCCAATGAGGGAATTATTAAATTTGGAGTACCACAGGGATCGGTTTTCGGCCCACTACTCTTTCTTCTATATATCAATGATATAACACAGAACGTTCATTCACATAAGGAAATTTTGTTTGCGGACGATACAACACTCGTAATAAAAGGTGAA
Organism: Meconema thalassinum; assembly: GCA_946902985.2. Classification (NCBI taxonomy): domain Eukaryota; kingdom Metazoa; phylum Arthropoda; class Insecta; order Orthoptera; family Tettigoniidae; genus Meconema; species Meconema thalassinum. The sequence goes on along the minus strand of OX336390.1, from coordinate 872,352,728 downwards.
ACTAAGCAGGTCATACAGCAGTCTGCTGACTCAGTTATAGGAGAGTTAACCAAATGGTCACAAGATAACTGCCTCATAATAAACTATAAAAAACAGTATGTCTAAATTTCCACACTATACAGAATAGGAATCCTGCGAAGCCCAATATAACATTAAATGGTCATCAAATAGAAAATAAATCAGAAACAAAGTTTTTAGGACTATGGAAACAACATGACTTGAAATGGAATAAACATATACAATATCTGAATACTAAACTGAACTCCATGTGCTTTGCGTTACGTATTTTGAAAACCTGCACTAGCATGCACACATTAAGAAATACTTATTTTGCTTATTTCCATTCATACTTAAGATATGGGGTCATATTTTGGGGTATGTCGCCAGATGTACTAAGCACGTTTAGGATACAAAAGAGGGCGATTAGAATTTTGGCAAATGTAAACACTAGCGAATCATGTAGACCTCTGTTTAAAAATTAAAACATTCTCCCACTGCTCTGCATATATATTTGAAAGTATTCTGTTTTTAAAATAATTTAATGAATAAGTGTTGAAATTTAATTATGTTTACAACTGACTATAACCTCTACTGTAAATCTAAGTTGGCAACAATGTGATCAAAAATGTATTTTACTTTTAAAAGTTGGCAATTGTTTTAAGCCAGAAGAAGATGTACAGCTAATGGCGGAATGTATGTGTCAGATATTGTCTGTGAAATCTGAAGCCATCAGCTATCAAAATTGTATCTATATTGAATGTAGGGAAGTTTTTGATAACTCATAAACATGTGTTAAGCTGTAGAGTCAAAAGGCGCCTTTTGATGATACTTGCTGTTCAATTTTTGATAAATAAAAGGACGTCATACATATTGACAATGACTTGGTCATTCATCCCTGCTCGGAGCATAAGAATTACAACAATAAGGATGTTTTTCTTGAAGCAAACAATGATGTTCATAGGCATAACACCAGACAAAATCAAAACATTCTTATTTCACACACACACACAGGCATATATCAAAAAGGAACTTTTCACACAGGAGTTAAATAATTGGATACCTATCAGTAGAAAGGTGCTAAGTGCCATTTTTTGAAAAAAAAAAGACGTTTTTTTTGCTCGAATGGTGCTATGTGCGATGTAGCATTACATATCAAAAGAGCTAACTCCTCAGTGGTTTCGAAGGACCTTCCAAGAGCATCACAAGATGGCACTAGTGGTAAGTCCTGCAGCTCTTTCAGAAGAAAGGTGCAATCTGCCAATCATTTGTTCTCATTTCCCTCCAATATGGGCATCGTTGACAGAATTGTCCAAGGAACTTGGAATACTCAATTATTAGCAGTTCGTACTGGTGGGAACCTGTGTACGGATAGCCCTGTTGGAAACGAGACTTTGCCGTGCATTAGTCTCGCAAAATCTCGTAAACTACTGCTCCGATTTCATGAAAATTTTACAATTTGTTCTCATTATGGTAGACAGTGTTTAGAAAGTGGTTTGAGCAAAAATCGAATTGGCAGTATTTTTAAATTAATTTACATTAAAAAGCCATGCCAATATTGAATCTAATAACTTGACTGACAGATGGTGACACAGTGCATCCACTTCAAAATCTTCTATGAGCAAAGATAACATCCCGTACCATACCCTTTGATCAATACGTGCAATTAAATAATACGTAACGTAACAGAATCTTACTGTATAATCTAATTACAGCATATTAAAGTATGTTATAATAATATTACATTTCACGTTAATGTGTTTCGACCAACATATCTAATGTGAGAATGTACTACTAACGGAAAGGATGTCAATATTGTCAAGTTCTCAAGGTAGGTTCGATAGATTTGAGTTACTATGAAAACAATTCCGTGTCGTTTTACAGTGTACATTACATTACTAAAATTCCATGTCGTTTTAGTGCCCATTACAATGCCAAGGAGAGGAAGAGCTGACAGAGGTCGTTGAAGCCAGTTAAATGCGCGGCGAGCTACTTCACGTGCAAACCGCACTGATGACCAAAGAGCGACGGATAATGAACATAGTCGTATGGGCATGTCTGACTTACGTTCGAGAGCGACTGAAAATGAACGAACAGCGAATAGATTCAGAATGCAATGAGGTCGTGAATATCAAACACAACGCCAGCGAGCACGACACAATGGACATGACTGATTGCGCCGACGCGATGCTCCTATGAACCTGGAAGATCAGTTGACCGAATCAAAAGAGGTTATCATTCGGCTTGTTTTTCCGAACGTAGCGCAGAACTTCAAAAACCATAATTGGCTGAGCGAACGAGCCATATTGGCAGCGAAAAATAAAGATCCCAACGAGACCATTCAAAATTTCATTCCGGGACAGTTGTTTTCCTTCAAATCGGTTGACACAGTTATCAACCAAGATGATGTAGTCAGCCATCTCACAGAATTTTTGAATTCGCTGGAATTGCCTGGATTACCACATCACAATTTGCAATTGAAAGTAGGCTCAGTCATCATCATGTTGCGTAACATCAATCAACTTCGACTATGCAATGGAACACGACTGGCTGTGGAAAAGCAAATGAACAACGTCATCGATGGAGAAGTTGTTATGATTCCACGCATCCCAATGATTCCTCCGAACGTGCTATTCGATTTTAAACGGTTGCAATTTCCCATGCTTCTGGCCTTCGCAATGACCATCAACAAATCACAAGGTGAGTCGTTGGAAGTTTGTGGAATTAACTTGGAATTTCAGTGTTTCATGCATGGACAACCGTATGTTACGTGTTTGCGTGTCGGAAAGCCGTCATCGTTGTTTAATTAGCACGTAGCACATTCGTAAAGACTAGTGGACTTTGCACCTTTCACAACTTTTAACATTTCACTCAAACAGAATTCCACAATTTTCATAGTATGAACCTATATCTGCCACTGGATAACAAGGAATACTATATCTGTATGTTATTCAAATTAGAAGAATAAATACTCACAAATAAACTGACTAAACACTTTTTACTATAATACTCAATGTTCATAAAAATGGAACTTAGCACCTTTCTACTGATAGGTATCCAATTATACAATTAACTACCCCAGTACCGGTATATAAAACTTGCCCCAAAAATAAAAACCTTTGATAGAATGTTGAAAGTCTCCCACAAGTCCAACCCCTCCTCCACGTGGTGGGAGACGGGCAACGGCATGAAGTAGGGGATTGCCTGTAGGGGTGAAGTACAGAGGGGACTTTGTGTGTCCCGGGACCGCTACGGTAGCTGTGAAGGCTCTATGGGAACCCTGAAAAGTGACGGCTGATGGGGCTCCGGTGAAGCTACGGTAGGCCTAGCAAGCCAGTAGTGGATATTATATTTGCTTTCAAAACAGGAACAGGCCTCGGAAAGGACGAATGCAAACGACGACGACACGGATATGCTAATGGACTACGAGTTGGGACATTAAACATACAAACACTGACAGGAAAGGTGGAGGAGATTGTAGATGTGATGGAGAGAAGAAAACTGGATGTACTGGGCATGGCAGAGACAAGATGGAAAAGAGAAGGTCGCAGAGAACTGAGGAAAGGGTACCGGTTGTACTGGAGTGGGAACAGTGAAGGAAGGAGCAGGGGAGTAGGAGTAGTTGTGAGAGATGGAATGAAGGAAGAGGTAAAGGGAATAAGTGACAGGATGATGAAGATCAGAGTAACTGAAAAGGGAAGAAGCCTGGAGATAGCCCAAGTATATGCCCCTCAAGTTGGATGTACAGCTCAAGAGAAGGAAGACTTTGAGGAGGAGCTACAACAGCAGTTGAATGGTCAGAGCATCATTGTCATGGGAGATTTGAATGCACATGTAGGAAGTGAAAGGCAAGGATATGAAAATGTATTGGGAGCAGAAGGATGGGGTGGCAGGAATGAAGAAGGGAGAAAGTTGCTGGATTTTTGCAAGAGAAACGGTTTAGTGGTAGGCAACTCCTGGTTCCGGAAGAAGGAAAGCCACAAGGTAACGTAGTACAGCAGTGATTTAACAAAGAAATCTTTAGTAGATTACATGCTGTACGACTGGGAAATGAAGAGAAGTGTCAGGGATATAAAGGTAATACCATCAGAATACTTGTAATGAACCTGGGAGTTGTTAAGGATAGCAAGAAGACAGAGTACCAGGAAAGGAGAATCAAAGTTTGGAAACTCAAGGAAAAGGAAGTCGAGGAAGAATTCCAGAAGATAATAAGGGAAAGGAAGCCAACAGACAATCCTAAAACAGGGGAAGAGGAATGGAAGCAACTCAAGAACACAATGGTGGAAGCTGCAGTGGCAGTATGTGGAAGAACAAGCAACAGAAAGCGGTGTAAAGAGACACCATGGTGGAATGAGAGAGTAAAAGAAGCTGTGGGAAGGAAGAACAAGGCTTTCAGAGTGTGGTTCCAGGAAAGAACTGATCTGGCAAGGGAAGATTATAAGATAAAGAAGAAAGAAGCAAACAAGATTGTCGCAGAGGAGAGGAAGATGTGGATGGTAAAGTGGACAGAGATGATGGAGGAAGACAGCAGAGTAAATAAGAAAGTACTTTATGGGATGGTCAAAAGTAAGAGAAGAGGTCTGCGAGAGGATGTGGTAATGATGGACAAAAACGGAAATGAGGTACAGAACAAAGAAACACTCAAGACAATGTGGAAAGAGTACTTTGAGGATTTGCTGAATCCAAATGTTCATAGAGAGGAAGACAATGTATTGGAAGATGGAGAAGACAACACAGGAATGGAAAAGGACCTGACTTGGAGAGAACTGGAGATGGCTATAGACAAGATGAAAGGAGGAAGGGCACCGGGTGTGGATGAAGTGAGTGTTGAAATGGTGAAGGCAGCAGGGGAGGTTGGGAAACAGTGGCTGTACCGTGTGATGAGGGTGATATGGAAGGAGAAAAAGACCCCAGAAGATTGGAAGAAAGGATTAATTGTTCCAATATTTAAGAAAGGAAGCAGAAGGGAGTGCAGAAATTACAGGGGAGTCACACTTATACCTCACTGTGCCAAGATATATGAAAAGATATTAGAAAGTAGAATACGAGCCAAAGTGGAGAGAAAATTGAGAAAGGAGCAGTATGGATTCAGACCTGGGAGATCAACAGTGGATCTCATATTTTCAGTGAGACAGCTCCAGGAACACCACTACGAATTTGGAGAGGATCTCTGGATGGCCTTCCTGGACATCGAAAAGGCCTATGATAGTGTGTGTAGGGAGAAGGTTTGGAAAGCAATGGAAAACATGGGAGTGGAAAAAGGGACTGTAGGCAGAGTGAAGGAGATGTATTGTGGAAGTGTGAGTTGTGTGAAAGTTGGAGAGGAAAGAACAGACTGGTTCAGACAAATGAGTGGCCTGAAACAGGGTAGTGCTCTGTTACCCCTTCTCTTTATTGTGGTTATGGACGAGGTAATGACACGGATAGCAGGAAAGATAGGAGAAGATAAGATGAAAGCAATGGTGTTTGCAGATGATATCATGGTCTGGGGAAACAAGGAGGAGGAAATTCAGGAGCAACTGAAGGCTTGGGAAGAAACAGTGGGAGAGTACGGATGGAAGTTCAACATCAGTAAATGTGAGATCCTGTTAACGACCAAGAAAAAGGACAGACCAATGAGTGGGATAACACTTGGAGGTGGACAGCTGAAGAAGGTGGAAAGTATCAAGTACTTGGGAAGTATAGTGGAGGAAAATGGGAGAAATGACAAAGAGATTACGGACGTGGCAGACAGGCAGAAGCATTTCTGAGAAGCATTAGGAGCTTAGTGTGGAATAAAGATGTCCCACAAAAAAGCAAGGAAGTGTTATACAGAAGCTACTATATCCCGATACTGACCTATGCTTCAGAAACATGGACAATGAAGAAAAGAGACATAAGCAGAATACAGGCAGGTGAAATGAAGTTCCTGCGAAGTAGGATCTGAGTAACAAGAAGGGACAGGGTGAGGAATGAAAAGGTCAGGGAAATGGTGAAAGAGGAGCCCTTGCAAGGTAGGATTGAGACATCAAGACTGAGGTGGTATGGACACTTAAAGAGAATGGATGAGAAGAAGATTCCCAAGAGGATACATGAGATGCAGATGCAGAAGAAACGACCAAGGGGAAGACCAAGAGATAGATGGCTGAAAGGAGTGGAGGAATGTGTCAAGAAGAGAGGCGAGGACTGGACCAGAGTGACAGTAGAGAGGTGGTGGGAAGAAAGGACTAAGTGGCGAGGCTTATGTTCCAAACAGACCCAGCCTGGGGCTGGAAACTGTACAAGATGATGATGATGATGATAGAATGTTGAAAGCTTATCTTTAGTGCCATTGTTTTTACTCTGTAGTTGAATATCTTAGTGTATAGGAGTGATGGAATCTATAATTATATTTTACTTTTCTATTTTAATTGTAATACCTAGCTGTAAGTTGTTGTATTTATAGAATTAAATTTTCATATTATGCTAATAGAGCTAGGTGTAAATAGTTGTCCAATAAGATTGTATCTCTTAAGATCTGTTATTATAATATGTTATAAATCGTTATAGTATTAGTATTATATACATATTACTACTTTTATTTTATAGATGTAAATTCTGACGTGTCCTATATCAAAATGTATTGTATACATGTATTTGATCAAATGGAATTTATAAAATCTATCTATCTATCTGAACAATAATCATTCAAGGCAATACTGTAGCCCAGCACAAGTAGAATAATACGAGAATCAGCTCGGCACCCCGTGGTTGCCAAATGGCCCCCAAAATTTGTGAGCCACTGGGATTGGGAAGTATCTAAAGCAGTGGTTCTTATAGATAGATAGATAGGTAGATTTTTATTAATTCCATTTGATCAAATACATGCATTCAATACATTTTTGATATAGGACACGTCAGAATTTACATCTATAAAATAAAAGAACTAACAAGTATATATTACTAATATTATAACTATTTAACTTATTATAATAGCAAATCTTAATAGATACAATCTTATTGCACAACTAATTACACCTCACTCTATTATAATAATATGAAAACTTAATTCTATAAATACAACAACATACAGCTGGGTATTACAATTAAATTTAAAATGTAAAATATAATTATAGATTTCATCGCTCCTATACGCTAAGATATTCAACTACTGAGTAAAACAATGGCACTGCAGATAAGCTTTCAACATTCAATCAAAGGTTTTTATTTTTGGGGCCAGTTTTATATACTGTGGTAGTTTATTGCAGTGTGAAAAGTTCCTTTTTGATATATGCTTGTGTGTGTGTGTGTGTGTGTGTGTGTAAAATATGAATGTTTTGATTTTGTCTTGTGTTATGCCTATGAACATCATTGTTTGTTTTAAGAAAAACATCTTTATTCATTAAATTCTTTTTAAAAAACATAATACGTTCAAAGATATATATGCTGGGTAGTGGGAGAATGTTTAAATCTTTAAACAGAGGTCTACATGATTCTCTAGAGTTTACATTTGCCATAATTCTAATCGCCCTCTTTTGTATCCTAAACGTGCTTAGTACATCTGGTGACATACCCCAAAATATGATCCCATATCTTAAGTATGAATGGAAATAAGCAACATAAGTATTTCTTAATGTGTGCATGCTAGTGCAGGTTTTCAAAATACGTAACGCAAAGCACATCGAGTTCAGTTTAGTATTCAGATATTGTATATGTTTATTCCATTTCAAGTCTTGTTGTGTCCATAGTCCTAAAAACGTTGTTTCTGATTTATTTTCTATTCGATGACCATTTAATGTTATATTGGGTTTCGCAGGATTCCTATTCTGTATAGTGTGGAAATTTAGACATACTGTTTTTTTATTGTTTATTATGAGGCGATTATCTTGTGACCATTTGGTTAACTCTCCTGTAACGGAGTCAGCAGACTGCTGTATGACCTGTTTAGTTTCACCTTTTATTACGAGTGTTGTATCGTCCGCAAACAAAATTTCCTTATGTGAATGAACGTTCTGTGTTATATCATTGATATATAGAAGAAAGAGTAGTGGGCCCAAAACCGATCCCTGTGGTACTCCAAATTCAATAATTCCCTCATTGGACAAAGTTTCATTAAGTAATTTGGTTCCATCATCCTTGTGTCTCAAGCTTACTATTTGTTTACGCCTTGTTAAGTATGACTCTATCCATTTATTAGCTAGACCTCTAATACCATATTGATTTAGTTTGGTAAGGAGGATTTTATGGTCAACAACATCAAATGCTTTCTATAAATCCAAGAATAGGCCAGTTACATGTTCCTTATTGTCAATTAATTTCAGTATACAATTACTACATTCGTAAATTGCTGTCTGTGTAGATTTTTCCGTGCTGAATCCATGTTGTGAGTTTGATAATATTTTATTTTTTTCTATGAAACTTATCAGTCTCTTATACATAATTTTTTCCACAATTTTTGCAATACCAGTTGGTAAGGTAATAGGACGATAGTTATCTAATTCATCTTTTGAACCGTTTTGTGCACTGGAATTACTTTTGATAACTTCAAAATATCCGGGTAAGTTCCTGAGAGAATTGAACTGTTTATTAAGTGCGTAAGTGGATTTATTATATTTTCTGAACATTTCTTTAAAATTGCATCAGGGATGCCATCAATGCCAGCACAGAATTTATTTTTAGCTCTTTTATAACTCTTCTTACCTCTTCACTTGTGACATGATTTATAAATAAAGAATCACTGCATATATTTATTTTATTATTAGAATTTAGTGTATTTACCGGTGATTTATTTAATAATGTTTGTGGAATTTCCAGAAAATTGTCATTAAAAGTGTTTGCTATTTCCTCTGGACTATTAATCACTTTATTATTTCTAGTCAGTGTAATGTTCCTTTGTTTTTTTTAGCAGATTTTCCAGTTTCTTTCTTTATCACGGATCATATAGCCCTGTTTTTATTAGATGATTGGGAAATAAAATTATCATTATGCATTTTCTTTGCTAGTCTTATTACCTTATTTAATATGCTAGTGTATTTTTTGTAGTATAAATTGAATTCAGGTGTTGTGTGGTATTGTTTATATAATTTGTGTAGAAATTTCTTTCTTTGACATGAATTTATAATCTCTGTTGTTATCCAATTGCTAGTTTTGTTATTTTGAACAGTTCTTCGTTTAAAGGGGAATGCTATTTCAAAATAGTGTTTTAGGGTACTGTTAAATGCATTAAATTTATCATTTACATTTTCTAGTTCATAAATTTCTGACCATGTTTCCTTATTTAATAAGTCATTGAAATATGTAATATTTGATTCAGTGAATGACCTGCACTTTGATTTTACTCCATTATCATTATTATTGATTGTTTCGGATACTTCAAAACTCAGTATTTGTCCATGGTGGTCGCTAAAACCCGGGCAATAGACTTCTATTGAATGGTGATATTTATCTGTATTTATAAAAATTTGATCAGGAGTGGTTTTACTAAATTTTGTTATTCTTGTTGGGGTATTTACTGTAGGTTTCAGTCCATAGGAAATTAGTAACTGTGTTAATAATTCACAATTTCTATCAAATTTTAAGAAATCCACATTTACATCCCCACAAATTATTATATCGAAATTTACTTTGCTCATGTTATTGAGTAACAATTCTAATTTATCTATAAATAAAGGAAACTTTCCTGACGGAGAACGGTATACGCATACAATTATTAACTTAAACTGCTGTATTTTTACGGCAGAGAATTCAAAATCCTGTTCCATAATTAGATAATCATAAGCTGTTATCTGTTCATGATCTAAATTATTTCTTAAGAAGATGCAAGTACTACCATGGCTAATATTAGATCTACAGTATTTACTAGCTTGTATAAACCCTGGGAATTGAATTAATTCGAGTTGTTCCTCCTTCCTCTTAACCAGTGGTCCGCGGACCACGGGTGGTCCTCGAGTGCCTCGGGAGTGGTCCGAGGGAGAAAAGAGTCCACCAGCACGTATAGAAAGTGGCCAAGAAATGGGATTTCGAAAACGATGTGCGTTGAACGAGAATCGTCCGAATGTATTCGCGGCGATAACTATCGGATTTTGAATTGAAATATCTTTAAAATAAGTGTTATTGAGGAAGGGTTACAACCACTGATCTCTATTACAACTGATAAGATGTGTAGGAGGGGGGGGGGGGTCAATTCAATTTCACGCTGAGTGGTCCGCAGACTTCTACGGGTTCAGAACCACTGATCTAAAGTAATTTGCTGCATCGTGGTGATTATAATAGTTCTATCAGACGAGTCCACAACGTGTAGGCCTATGTACATTTTACGAAGCCTGTAAAAATAGTCATGCGATCCCTGAAAATCATTGTTGGGATAGAGGATAAACCAGATACGGAACGGTATGTAATTCGCCAGTTGAGCTTCGGATTTCGCTAGCCACCTTATAGGGAAAGTTTCTATTTATACTTCAAATGATTCAGGAAATTTTAAAATAGCTGAAATAGTATAGATATTTATTATATGGTTTCTATAAATCGGGAATATGATAACATGAATTGTGTCTTGCGAAAGGACTGACGTGCTAGTATGTTTGTCCGTAATAGCCCGAGGAATCCGTAACGTACAATTGTCCCTGAAATAGAACGCCACGCACTCGAGCATGAAAAGACTGGTATTCATTCAATTAAAGTAACATGAAGCATTTTAGCACATGCCAAACATTTGACTTGTGTCTCGGGACAGTCGGATGAGGAGCCAGAAAGATGCGCGCGCACCCGGCAGGGAGGAGCATTTGAATAGCGCAAGTTTTAAGAAATAAAATATGGAGGACGGTTGTCGTTTCGGGGTAACATTTACATTCGATTTGCATTATTAACGCAAAGCGGTCGTGAAACTTGCTTTAAGTACATTTGAAAGTATGCATTCCAATCAATATTCAAGATCTAACTGTAGGGGAGACTGTTGTACCTTGGATCACTTTTCAAAAGATCTTTAAAATGGTAGCCTCATTTTGTTAGTTTATTTGTCTCACAAACCTCACATATCAAACACACAATTATCTATCACAATAAATCCATTTGAACCTCATCATTGAAATATTACATTTTTAAATCACTTTTTTATTTAAGATGTACAAGTGTTCCAAGGTACAAGACCATCGTGTACCTTGGATCACAACGTCTTGTACCTTGGATCACACATTTTGTACACTGCACATCACAATAGTTTTACGTTTTATATGATTGCAATTGTGAACATGCATCACTGCATAACAATACTAGGGCATTTGACTGGTTGTGTAAACAAAATCAGTTTATTTTACATTGTAGTTCGAAAAATCTACCTGAAACCATAACTGTCCAGCTACTCGAGCAGAACCTGTTGATTCAACTGGTTTAGGAAGTTTAGCAAATATATCTAATTCATTAACGTCAAACACAACTTCAGATTCGCAAACAAATTTACTGCTTCCTCCAATATGTTTATAGAACTTTATCTGAAATTCGAACCCATGAAGATCTTGGGAAACTATTTCCCCAGCAAAATGTTCGGTTGCTCCTTTTTTTTTTTTTTTTTTGTAAATTGAACCAATACATAATCATCTTGTTGAAATGTTTCTCTCTCGAACTGTAGTTCATGGTTTGCCTCAGTTACTTCTTGATTTAGAAACTCCAACAGTGTAGCTCTATTCTCGTCATCTGTTGAATCTACTGTAGTTTTATCTACGTCATCCAAGTCAGAGTCACTGTCAAAGATTAATTGCTTAATGACCTTACGTTTCCGAGGTTTTTGTTGGTTTGACAACACTTGAGGCTCCATTTTTAAACTCTTCTTTAACTTTTGTTTCCGGATTTCTACCTTTTCAGGAGTGTCTATTACAATTCTGGTGCTGCCTGGTTTCCTTCCCTTTTTCTTATTCTTCCTTGCTGTGGCATTTGCAAATGGTTGAATTTGTTCTGGTGTTAGTATAGCGCTACTTACAGGCATAGGATTTTTCTCATTTGTTGCCATGTTTGTCATCTCCTGAAGCCTTGAAAGATTTCAAATGGCGTATCAGCGTAGCCAATTTCACTTTATACACCTTGCAAGCTTCTCTAATTGATATTTGTTTATCTGGCGGTGCACGGACAGCTTCAACAGCGTTCCGCATTGCCTCAGAATCAACAAGAGGCCGTTTATTGCCAGATTTTCATCTTGGCATTGTTACCTAAAGCAAAATATCAAAGAGTATGAACATCGTGTACCTTGGAGCAATGATCCAATGTACAAGATGAAATTGTGATCCGAGGTACATGAGGGAGCTCTTTGGAATAAAAAGGGCGGGCTAACCTACCGGTTATGTTTAAACCAACAATATAACATGTAGATATACTCGCCAGACAACAAAGAATCTAGAGGCATTTGTAAGTGTTAATAGTTCGTTGTCAATTTGCAAATGGAAGACGATAACTGAAAACCAAAACTCTTACTTTATTCACACAAAATTTTGTTTCGAAATTCAGCTGCTCTACGAACATGCAAGCAAATCAGACACAGGTTATAACTGCCCTCTGGTGGGTTGTACATATACTACAATGATTATTTTCTCCTAGGTAGCAGCACATACTTAGAAACAAAACGGTGATCCGAGGTATATTATACTCCTGGTACAACAGTCTCCCCTAATAATTGAATATTTAACCATACGCACTATTAAGGACCATAACAATATGCGGGAAAGTCTGTCGGAAAAGTGTGCGAGTGGTATCGCGCTCGCTTGTTGTTTTGAAGATCCCGGGTTCAAGGCTACCCAAGGGCGGAAATTTTTACTTCTTTTTAATTATTTTATTATTTCCTCCTCACGTCGTACAACAATATTGCAACTTAGTTTTGTCTACATGATCTACGAGGACGATAGTAAACATGTTTTCTCTCATTTAAAATTCTATTTTCCCTAAATACTGTTTAAGACCATGGACGGATACTATTTAAATAGTTCAAAATTTATCCCAGAATAATAATAGTAGCCTATGACACGTTCTGTATTTGGTTGGTTGGTTCCTAAGTTTAGGGGCTGTGACAACGCGGTTATGTAGCCCCGTGTACTTTGAGTGTGTGTAGAATCTGTCTGATAACCGGTGATAATTGTGATGGCTGTATTAATGTGTGTATCTGTTTTTTAACTCAAGTAAGGACTGCAACTTTGAATTTTTCAAATAGTTCCTACTTTTCCCGCCAAACGCCACCGTCAACGACTACTAGGCCTAGTTCAGAACTTAGCTACTAGACGACACCAAAGTCGGCTCTTGGCAACGAACGTAGACACCTAAGAGCGTTGTTTACATTCCTAACCTATACAATTTAGCTTCACACAGGTGTAATTAGTGGAAGGTTCTTTAAGGGGACACTATAGGCTACCCCAAGAAAAATTTTTTGCTCCCAGTGATCCAAACTGCACCAAATTTTATTTCCATACGACCAACATCTTTCATAAAGCAAAAAGTGAAAAATTATTCCTTTCAGTTGATCAGTATGGGCAGAAATTACTAAAAGATAGTCTTTTCCTTAAAAAAAAAAATTATAGGAACTATTTACCACTAACAATTACTGAAACTTTACAATCTTTTTACACTATGTACGCATTGCACAGACTAATAATTCTGTGCATGGGTTTGGAAAAATATGAAATAGTTCCTGAAATAAAAAATAGTTTCACAAAATTAATTTTTATTTCCAAAAATTAAAGTTAAACATTATTTAAAAATAAACGATAACTATTTTAACTAATATGGATGCACAGAATTATGGGAGATAGATATCTTCACATGCTACAAAAATATTATTGAGATTGTAAAGTAAAAAAAAAAAAGAATTGATTTACAAAAGAATTTTAAATGAGAGAAAACATGTTTACTATCGTCCTCGTAGATCATGTAGACAAAACTAAGTTGCAATATTGTTGTACGACGTGAGGAGGAAATAATAAAATAATTAAAAAGAAGTAAAAATTTCCGCCCTTGGGTAGCCTTGAACCCGGGACCTTCAAAACAACAAGCGAGCGCGATACCACTAGCACACTTTTCCGACAGACTTTACCGCATATTGTTATGGTCCTTAATAGTGCGTATGGTTAAATATTCAATTATTACAGTTAGATCTTGAATATTGATTGGAATGCATATTTTCAAATGTACTTAAAGCAAGTTTCACGACCGCTTTGCGTTAATAATGCAAATCGACTGTAAATGTTACCCCGAAACGACAACCGTCCTCCATATTTTATTTCTTAAAACTTGGGCTATTCAAATGCTCCTCCCTGCCAGGTGCGCGCGCATCTTTCTGGCTCCTCATCCGACTGTCCCGAGACACAAGTAAACATTTGTACGGCTGCCACCATTATGTTCCAGCTGCCACATTCAGAAAGACACAATGCGCATGCGTTAGATAGCTGTCGTTGTGAACATGGCGGCAGTGGTAATTTTGTTATGATGGTGATGTGAAGTGTATTTGCCCTTTTACTGCTGTGCATTACTTTCCACAATAAGAATAAACAACTTCAGTGAACATATTTTAAGTGTTTTACAAGTATATTAATTTTAAACATGAGTAAACACATGTATTCTACTGCCAACCTCACGGACAAAGAGTTGAAGGATCAAGGAAATAGACTGTTCAACTTAAGAAAATATGAAGATGCTGTGAACTGTTACACAAAAGCGATAGTATGTGTAATATTGTTGTATTTGACATATTTTTAATGATACACTCATGAATGAATTATTATATGGTGGTGTATCTTGAATATTGCCTTTTTTAAACTCTTGTTTTGAATAGGCCTTGCCTTGTAATGAGCTCATTACCAAGTCTTGTATTTCAGATTGTTTATGCTTATATTAACTACATACCGTTACAGATCAAAAATCCAAGTATGCCTACATATTTCACAAATAGAGCTCTGTGTCACCTGAAAATGAAGCGATGGGAACAGTCTTGTCAAGATTGTCGACGAGCACTCGATATGGATGCAAATTTAGTTAAAGGCCACTTCTTCCTTGGACAGGCTCTTTTAGAAACGGACAACTATGATGAGGCCATCAAACATTTGCAGAGAGGTAGGCATAGTGTGAAACATTTCTTTTAAGCTGGAAATTGTACTTAGACTAGCTCGTTGGGTAAAACGTAATGCTGAGTTGAGATGTCGTCTTACGAGAAAATTTTCTTAAATACTGAAATTAGCCAAAATTCCTTTTCTAATGATGAAAAATAAATCAGGAAATGATGTAGTAATAGACGTTTACGGTCTGGACGAAAATATTGGTCTAGGCAAAACCATTGGCCTGATAAAGATTATTGTTGCGTGACTAACCCCACTGTGCGTGACAAAAACCAGGAGTGTTGCGGGCCGCTCTACCTAACCACCATTGTTCTGGACGAAAATCTTGGTCTGCCGGATGCAATATAGTACCGAATGCGTGGGGGTGGCAGTACTGACTCCTCAAGAAAGATGACTCTCAGAGCCGCAATTTCAACTATATAAGTCGTGATCCTATTAGGGACGGCTGGGTGGGTCTATGACAGCGGAGGAGTGAACATCTAATGCTACATCTTCTCCAGATATTCTCCCGACTATTAATTCAGGTAGGCCTAATTTGCTTCATTTCAGTTGGCTACTTAACATTTTTTATAGAAAGGTTTAGGTACTGTACAGCGCCACCACCCCAGGTTGGGTTTGTTTTGTCTCACAACGAGGCACACTCATTGACATCAGTAGGTGCCAACATGTCCGATACAAAATACACCAGGCGACACATGTAAGGGTGTAATTATATGAAAGGCTGATAACCTAGATGTTTGGCCCCTTAAAACAGCAATTATCATCATCATCAATTATGTGAAAAAAAGAAAAAATTGGGCTTTTGTATATTAACTTATTTGTATTTGTAAATAACTTCACTTTACCGCGATCCCCTGTAGCGAAGTTTGACGACTGTATGGAAGAAACATTCTGATGAACTAAAATGGGTATCTGGACTAAACCAATGGTCACTACTTGATTAAACGACTGTCTGGACGAAAATAACTGATTGCTCTACAAGCAAAGGGGTCTGTGCCGTAAGCCCCAGGTTAGGTTTGTTTTGTATGTAGAACAGTATTCGTTTGGATGAAAATTATAATTCAAAACATAGATTGCAGAAAATAAAACTTCACAAGAAACACCCCCTTTCCATGGTTGAAAAATAAAATATGTATAGTTTAACAAAAGTAAATTTTAACAAAAGATACACTAATTTTAGTGGCGAACAACATAAAACCACACATTCCCTGGTTGGAAAGCAAAACAAACTCTCCTTTGAGTTAATGAAAAAATAAAATATGCATTAGAGTAAAAGTAAGAAAAAAACACTTTTGTCCATTAAAAAAAACCACTAATTTTAGTGGCGAAGTTAATTTTAACAGGTAATTACTCTTGAAGAGGTGTTCTGCTAGGTAGCCAGTAAAGTGCGCTTTCTTTTTGCCAAAGACTGGAATGCTGTATCTAACGTTCCGCCACTCTCTCTCTATAGTTTGGGTGTGGACAGATACTCCTGCGATGCTGGCAGCCTGCATATTGTCAAGATTTTGATTGTATACGTGTCCACTTTTCTGGGTACAAACAAATTCCAATTTGTGGTTTACCTTCAGGTGAAGGAAACCCTCATCTTTAAGAACATTGTACGAGGTCCAACAGTCTGATATTATTATTGAAACCTGGCAATATCCAGTCTTTAATGATTCGGAGGGGTGTCTCGGTGTTTCTTTGGGCCACAGGAACGATGAAGAACTTCTTTTGGAGTTAGGTTCGACAGTGCCAAAAACCCATTGTCTTTCGATCGGGCGGCACCTGTTGTATTTCCTTCTTCCAAATTTTGCCTTATCAATTTCGACAATGATACCAGGTCCTCCAATTGGTGCCCTGTTACTATACAGGGCACCCGAGAATGTTCTCCGCAGTGGGTACGTGCAGCTGTGAATGGTTGAGTCATGCGTTTTAGTTGGCTGCACTGCACTATGTCCTTCAAAGCGGGACTTCTCCGTTTGAGCTGTCGGTGTGTATCGCGATAAGCGCGCAGCCTGCATGTCTTCAGCATGTATTAGTCAGCGAGCGTTCAGATAGATTATTATTGGAAGAGTGCAACAGTATGCAGGCGGTAATGTTTACTACTGAAGAGAGAGTTTTTTGGTGGAATACGTTTTTCGCAAAGGCGATCGGTTTACAGAAAATGTAAAATTAAGATTTCAGGCGCGATTTCCTAATTCAAAGTGTCCAAATCGTGATACCATTCGGGATTTGGTAAGTAAATATTCGTGTGACTGGCTCAGTGCACGATGTACCGGGAACAGGCAGGCCTACGCTTTTAACAGACGAAAAAATTGATGAAATCTCCGATATAATGCTGCTTAGTCCAAGTAAATCAACACGAAAATTAGCTCAACAAACAGGAATCTCTAAGTCGACAGCACATAAAGCTGTAAGAGACAAGCTTCAGTTGTTCCCTTATAGTGGGCGATGTATGGAAGATAGACATATGCTCTCGCGGACTTTTTTGTAGAACTTTTCATGCTGAACAATTCTTACACTCATAGTATTTAGATATTTTTAACGGTTTGCCCAGCGTAAGCTTACAAAGTGCTCGGACGCCAGGTATTTTTATCGACTTTTCCACTAAAATCGTTACTGCTCGGCTTCCTTTGATCATAAATAAATTATTTTCTACAGAAATCATAATTGATATATCCTTTACAGAATGGTGAAAACCGCATCAAAATCCATCCAGTGGTTCTCGAGTTTACCCTAACATCCAAGAATCGGGGACTTTGTTTTATACTAAGTAGAGATAGAGATGATGCAAGCGGCAGCCGTGCTGCCAACTTAACTGCTGTAGCTAGCTTTCGCAGACGCATGTAGGCGCCGCGGAGAACATTCTCGGACTCACTGTACAACCAATTCTCTCACACTTCCCGGCAGAAGGATAACCAGTCTATTACAGTGTGTGCAGTTATTTGGAGTTCGTTCATCAATTTTTTTTGTCGTAGGTTTCGAAGAATGCACCACAGAACACAGAATTTCAGTATGATGTGTACAGGCAACTTGGCATTAGAAAAATTGTACCTTTGGTGGCGGTTTTCCTATAATTACACAGTCGATTGCGATTTTGAGGTACTTTCCTATTGCAAGTTACACACAGGTTATGTTTTATCCACTTCACTTTGAGTTCATGGTGGCATTTAGGACACGGTAGTGTTTCACATACTAAATTGTGTCTCTGTAAGAGTTTCAGCAACTGGTGACGGTCATTGTAATAACGTTGATTAAAATTCGTTATAGTAATGAGACAGCTTGCACAATTCATTGCGAACTGGTTCAAACTCAGCGCACTCGCCGCTCTTTTGTTTCACTGTACCGTGCATATGCAAAGTAGTACCGTAAGTGTGGGGTTGACAATACTGAAGTACATAATTCATGGCAAAAATGGCGGAAACAAGCTGGAATTTCATGTATATAAGTCGTGATCCAATAATATAGTACCGTAAGGGCCCCCACCCAGTGTCAACTGGAAAAGGGGAAATGATGATGATGATTAAGGGCGAAGTTAGCAGTACTGTTTTGATGACAGACCAGCGGGGCTAACGTAGAGACCCGAATACTCTCGACCGCAACCGATGATTGATTTGAACTAATGGCAGACACAGCTGTAATTTTGGCTATATAAGTCGTGATCCTATTTGGGATGCCTGGGTGGGTCACAGACGACGGAGGTATAAACATCTATTACTACATTTTCTCCAGATATTTTCCTGACCATTACTACAGGTATTTTGGTTGGTTTTTCTACTTTAGAAATGTTATGACGAAGTCAAACGTCATGCACTGCTACTTGAAATATGAGAACAAAGTTAGTTATAAATGAGTAAAATCAACCTGATTGGTTGGCAACATTAGAGACAAAGTGATCATAAAACACGCATTAAAAACAAATAAAAAACATAGTTATGGTTGAACATGATACGTGAAGTGGGGGAAAAACGGGGGCGGGGGGCTAGGGGCCTAGTTTTGGTGAACAACAAAGAGGGGTGAGGAACGGGGGAAAAAGGCCTAGTGGGTGTTGAAAATTATTCGTATTAAAACATTATGAGCCATGAAAAAATGAAAAACTGTATTTATACATATGGAATTATGTGGTCAAAAATTATGTTTTTTTTTTAATGTTTCTTTTTCAAGATGTAGTCCGTGATTGTATCAAATAAATTGTTAGGGGATTAGTATACATCGCGAGTCCCCGCGGCACCAAATTCCCCTAAAACAAAATGGCGGCATCAATGACGTCACGAAATACTCCTCTAGCAAGCTTACGGGGAAAGCCTGGGGAATACGGGGTTTGGGGTGGGGGAAACAAACAGAAATTAGCATAACGGGATGGGTATCACGATCTTTACTTGAGCTCCCCTGCTCAAATAAAGATCGCGATACCCATCACAAATTTGCCATTTCAGCTCTTTTTCAAACAAATGCAATTTGCAATTTCAGCTCTTTTTCAAACAATAGCGATACACAGGAAAAAATCCGCATTTCAGCGCATTTTTAAAAAACAGGTATCGCGATCTTTACCTGACCTATATTGGTCAAGTACAGATCGCGATACCCATCACAAATTTGTCAATTCTGCTCATTTTCAAGCAATCCCGATAAACAGAAAAAAGTAAAGATCGCGATACCCATGACAAATTTGCCATTTCTGCTCATTTTCAAGCGATCGTGATAAACAGAAAAAAGTAAAGATCACGATACCCATGACAAATTTGCCATTTCTGCTTATCTTCAAGCAATCGCGATAAACAGAAAAGGTAAAGATCGTGATACCCATGACAAATTTGCCATTTCTGCTCATTTTCAAGCAATCTCGATAAACTAAAAAAAGTAAAGATCGCGATACCCATGACAAATTTGCCATTTCTGCTCATTTTCAAGCCATCGCGATAAACAGAACGCGATACCCATGACAAATTTGCCATTTCAGCTCATTTTTCAAACAATCACGATAAACAGAAAAAAAGTACAGATCACGATACCCATGACAAATTTGCCATTTCAGCTCATTTTCAAACAATCGCGATAAACAGAAAAAAGTAAAGATCGCGATACCCATCGAAAATTTGCCATTTTCAAAGCCGCAATGTATCGCGATGTATAGAAAATAAAGACCGCGATACCCATAGAAAATTTGCCATTTCAGTTCTTTTTCAATGTTTCACACACACACACACACACGGTTTTTGGCAATACTTACAGCCTAACCCGCCTCGACCAATTGTTTTTAGTGAACCGCGCCCCTCTATCTGGCCACAGCCAACGGCCGCACCTACCCACAAACTTCTAAGCTTCGTTGTGTCCTATCCAATGGTTTTTGACCATGGTTACAGCCTAACCCGCCCAGACCAATGGTTTGGTGTGAACCGTGCTCCACTAGCTGCCACACACCTACCCACAGACTTCTAACCTTCGTTGTGTCCTATCCAATGGTGTTTGACAATGGTGACAGCCTAACCCACCCAGACCAATGGTTTGGTGTGAACCGTGCTCCACTAGCTGCTCCACACCTACCCACAGACTTCTAACCTCTGTTGTGTCCTATCAAATGGTTTTTGATAATGGTTACAGCCTAACCCGCCCAGACCAATGGTTTGGTGTGAACCGTGCTCCACTAGCTGCCGCACACCTACCCACAGACTTCTAACCTTCGTTGTGTCCTATCCAATGGTTTTTGACAATGGTTACAGCCTAACCCGCCCAGACCAATGGTTTGGTGTGTACCGTGCTCCACTAGCTGCCGCATACCTACCCACAGACTTCTATCCTTTGTTGTGTCCTATCCAATGGTTTTTGACAATGGTTACAGCCTAACCCACCCAGACCAATGGTTTGATGTGAACCGTGCCCCACTAGCTGCCGCACACCTACCCACAAACCTCTAATCTTCGTTGTGTCCTATCCAATGTTTTTTGACAATGGTTACAGCCTAAGCAGCCTACACCAATGGTTGTGACAAAGGTTAGAGCCTATCGCATCCAGATGAATGCTTTTAACAATGGTTACAGCCTAACACGTCCAGATCAATGGTTTTCACAATGGTTACAGCTTAACGCGTCCAGAATTTTTAGTGGTAATGTATTTGAACCAATCATGTCAATACTAATCTACATACCAGATAAACCTAACCCAGACCTCCTTGCTGGTAGCGCAATCAGTAATATGCATTCAAACAGTAGCCTACTGTTGCCAATACTGTATACCCATTTCAGTCAATAAAACTTTGGGATTAGGGCTCAAGTATAGTTGACGATTATATGTTGACCCTTCAACTACCAAAAGCACAGTAATATGAATATCAAGAAATATATCACTTACCCATTAGACACCATACATTCCAACAGCCAACTTCATTACTTTTAATTTCCATGCCTTCTTGCCTACACACCACCAACCACCAAAAATACCACAATCACCATAAATATACCATCCACATTATACCACAATTAAATCTTACTTCAATTTATTTCCGCAACATTTCAAAAGCTTGCGGAACATTTAAAAAAAATGGCGCCCACCAACCACAGCGCACATCAGCTGGCTAATCACAATTCAAGGCAATGAATGTCTTCTGACCAATCCACTGATCTCTATACATGGATGGCTGGTAGCTAAGGCAGCAGTAAGCCGAATAGACTATGACAGGTGTAGCAAGATGGCAGCGAGCGCATGGTGCAATATTGCGAATCCGGCTCTGTGATTGGTTACTGGTAGTTTGATGTTATACATGTATTTATACTGGCAGTAAATATTTTGTGTTTCTTGCAGTTGTAAAATGGGCTGAATTTGGTTATTTAAAGCGTAAAATCTTAGTTTTAAGAACCGGTTTGGTGACCCATCATCCCAGGCAAGCCGGTAATACCTTTACTTCTCAGGCAGATAGGTCGCTTAGCCGTAATTTTGAAGTTAATGTGAAGTTAAGTATACATATGCGGTGGTGCTGAAGCAGACGTGATCGGGCTAGGCTATTGCGTGTTTAAATTTGATCCCATTTCAGGGTTTTTCGGTTCTGGGTGCGAATAGTTCGCTTAATAGTTGTAAAACGGTGGGGAGAGTATATTTTGAGTAGGTTTTTAGTTGTGTTAAGTTTTATGTGGAGCTGAGGAGTGAAATTGGTTTGGCTTCCAAGTGCATTTTTGGCTTTGATCTACTTCCCGTTATTATTAAGTTTATTGTGCTGCTAGCGTGATTAAAAGCTGTAGTATTTGATGTAGAGTGCTGGGATTACTTGGAGGAAGTGTTGGTTATTTCATGCAAACAGGAATTCATTGTACGGTACCAATTACCGATTACGATATGTCGAATCTAGGCCTGTATAGTGAGCTACTTTTAGGCCTATAGGTACATCATTTGAAGAATGCATAATTTTGTGGCATATATACATGTGTACCGTAGCCTATATACAATTTACAAGAATGTTTCCAGAAATTGTTTTTCACTCGTTACTCTGTTGATCGCTAATTGCGTGTACTCAGCACCTAAGTTGATATTTGTCAGCCGTTATTATACATTCATTTTTATTGATATTCCGGAGATTTACTGACCTCGGAATGACGTGTCAGTGATCCCAATGCTCTTATGCTATGAGTGAACATATCTCTATATTTTTATGTGCTCCAAAGCACCATTAATTACGATTTAAAATTGACTAGATTATCAATGCTTGCCCATAAGGAGGACTCGAGAATGGGTAGACCAACATGGCGGACCGCGCGCTCAACCTGGCGTACTTTCTCGTGCAGCGGAGCGCTGCCATCGGCGATCCATGTATAGAGATCAGTGGACCAATCAGGTCAAGTATCATTACTTCCACGGCCAACAAATGAGCGTCAACACAAATACGTCATAGGTGACGTCATGGAGGTCACTAAAATCCCACTAAAAGCAGGGACTCGCAATGTATACTATAGCCATTGTTAGTATCAAAGTTTATTTCATTGAGGTTTGTTGATTTTAGTGCTGTGTTGATTTCTATTGCTTCTAATACATTCATGAGGCTTCCTTTGGTACTGTAGGGTAATGGAGAATGCTGATGTCATTTTCAATGTTGGTGAATTTATGTCCTGATTCTTCCATATGTGTGGCCATGGCTGATAATTTTCTATATTTAGTGGCCCTTTATGTTTACTAGTTTGTCAACATTTCACACTACTATTGTGGTAGGTTTTATCAAAGCTAATAATAATTGTCATTTTCAGCCAAGCCTACCAAAATAGTAGAGCGAAACATCATCTTACTAGTAAATATGACGTGGTATAACATCCCCAAAGCTTTACCTTTAAATGGTCATGGAAGTCTTATAATTTTTAACAGTTCATGTTGTCCTACTATCAAAGATCTTGTAGTGTAATATGAAAATTATATAGAAATGCTTAGCATGTTTCATTGCCTCCTTTATTTCAGCTAATGATTTAGCTCGAGAACAAAAACTTAATTTTGGTGATGATATAGCCAGTCAGTTGCGTGCAGCACGGAAAAAGAGGTGGAATGTTCAAGAAGAGAAACGCATAGCACAAGAAATAGAGTTGCAGGTATGGAGTTTATGTATTTCTGTGTTTTGTCTTGCAGTTAACTTTCCTTACAATTAAGGAACACGTGAAAATATACTAGGGTCTAAAGTTCATATATAGCTCCAAAACCTTAATACAGTGGAACTCGGATAATTCAAACCTCAAGGGACCGTTAAAAATTTCTATTACAGGGTCATTATCTATGTGTGCCCCGATATACACGGCAAGTTAAGCAGGCTGTGACTGGCGCAGATCGCAGCCGCGCGTACCTGGTTCAGCCGGTGGTTGGCGCATACTTTCACACTTTTACCAAACATGTTCAATAATGTGCACTTACAGTGCTCATAGGCGATGCTGAAAATGTCTTCCCTCCTTCGTAACACACACCTGACATCTTCTGATGAAAGAATGTCAACTCTTTTATTATCCTTGAATCGTTTAGCGAGCATCCTAATTGTACTGGCATTAGGCACAGGTCTTCCTAGAAACTTGATTCGAAATTTTTGTCTCGTTTCAGAACAAGATTTTCTGCTTTTCACATACGAATTATGGATATACATGGGTTGGTTTTTTAGTTTTGGCACCAATGCTTCAGTGCCAAGTTGCAACAATGTTGGGCGCTGCCACTTTTACCGACGGTTGCTGCCCTGCATCCCCTCCCTCAGAGCACATGACCTCACCCGTCCTCGCCACCGCTCGTGCGCAGTCGCGCCTGTTAGAAGAGTAGTGTGAGACCAGCGCTCGCGAAAGACAGTCGCAATGTTTTCCAAGCAGGAACAGAGAACGGGGATAAAAATTCAGTGTGCAAGGGGTCACAGTGCTAAACAGTGTCACTGAGGATTGCAGGAAGCGTGCGGTGCAGCTGCGTTACCGTTCAGAACGGTAGCAAGATGGATTGCAGCCTTTTGAGATGGGCGCGAACGTGTGGAGCACATGCCTCGATCTGGTCACCCACCAGTAAGTGATGACAATGTACAGATGGTGTCCGCGTTAGTAGAGGTGGATCGGAACGTAACGATTCATCAATTAGAGCAAGATACCGGACTGGCGCATTCAACTGTCCTCCACATTCTGAAGGACTTACTGAAAATGAGGAAGATTGCGTCCAAATGGGTTCCGCATGACTTACCGACATGCATAAATGGCTGTGATATGACGCTTGTCGTATGCACTTGCAGTGTAATGAGCGCGAGGCCTTCTTACGGCGTATCATAACCATTGACGAGACGTGGGCCAGATCTTATGAGCCACAGTTAAAACGCCAATCGAACGAATGGCGGCACCACGGATCACCACAGAAACAAACAGTTCGACCAACCCCCACCAATGTGAAGGTAATGTTGATTCTTGCCTGTGATTGGGATGGTGTGATCATTCACCATACTGTTCCCCGAGGGCAAACCGTTAATGTGGCGTACCATTGTTAGTTTCTGCAACACCATCTCCAAGGAGCTCGGAGAAGGAAACGGCGCCACCACAGGGTTGCACCGCCCATCGTTCTGCATGACAATGCTAGGGCACACACAGCAGGCGTTGTGTCGGCATTATTGGATCGCTGGGGCTGGGAGGTCCTCTATCACCCCCGATATTCTCCCGACATCAGTCCCCGCGACTATGATCTCATCCCGAAGATGAAGATGACAATGTGCGGGGACCGCTCCCATACCATTGAAGACGTTAAGCAGGCTGCCGAGCGCTCTCTTCGTACCATCAATAGATTGGGCAGTGCCAACGGGGTCCAACGACTTCCGCATCGCCGGGAACACGTTGTACGCAACTGTGGGGACTACATCGAGGGCCTGTGAAACTTGGAACCATCTAAGTGAGTTATTAATCCAGTTATAACTAAGGTGCCAAAACTAAAAAACCAACCCATGTACACATGTTCACGCAATGTGAGTTGGTTTCTAGGCATGACCAACAATCACAGTAATCACAATACGCACTAAACGTGCAACAATAAAATCTATGCTTTGCAGATACACATCCGTGAATGACAAAACACATGTGAGCTAACAATATGAGTCAGCAGAGCGCGCCAACCACTGGCTGAACCAGGTACGCGCGGCCGCGATCTGCGCCAGTCACAGCCGGCTTAGCTTGCCGTGTTTATCGGGGCGCACATAGATAATGACCCTGTATTTGTAAAAAAAACAGTCTATATCTTGCACCTGTGTTTTAATTCATCAGCAACTGAAGTTGGATAATCGGATTGTTTCGCGTACAAATTCAAATGGGCTTTGCAGGGCAATGTTGCCAAGACCGGCTTAAGCGCACCAATCGAATAAGATTCTTCGCCAGGGATTGGATTTGAACATGGACGTCAAGGCTGACAGGAGCCTGTCATAGCAACTACGTTACGGTGACACATGCTGTAACTCATGGTGTGTTTTAATGCTGATATCTCGGTAGCGTTAGCTGCTAGGGATCGGTCATTTACGGAAATGGGGTATGCATGCAATAGACTTGAATTACATTGCAACGTAAGCTTAGCCATTGTTGACATCGCCATGCAACGGTGCTAACGGGTGGAGTCAGCACCCGAGACGATTTTTGTTTAGTTGTAGTTAATTCTTGGACATCAGCCCCATGTTGTTAGGTGTGTATTGATTTGTTTCTTTAGTGACTGTAGTAGTGTGCTTAATTTTAGGGCTAGGATTGGGGTAGGTGCTGTGGGACTTGAAACAATTGATTCGTCTGGAGTGAATATGATAAATGAGGGGACAAACTACTCTCAGGATGACCGTCTGTCAATGCTGGGATACATTCTCTGGACTTCCAGCTCCCCTGTGCGGTCAGGGTGCATGATTTAACGGCATCTTTGAAATTATACAAATTTTAGATTTAAGGTAAATGCACCAATGGTCGTCATGTTAAGACAGATTTAGTCGAGAAATTATATACACCTTACACATTTTGGTAAATTTAATCGACAAAAGCACTGTACCTAACCTCAAACTCTACTCAAACACTAGGAAAGTCCAAATATCTAAGATATTAGTTTTAGGAAAAATTACGTATTTTTTAAAAAAGTGTGTTTTTGCGCCAGTGTTTGGCACGATGTATTTGGATTTTTCCTATATTCGTCACCCGTTTGCACCAATTGCCGTCACATTGTTAATTTTCCTTGTCTGCTCTTTATAATGCATTTCTGTCAATTGTTGCGTAATACACTGATTTATCGACTTGGCTAACATTAACGAATAAAACAGTACCAATAATTACGTTTTTTTTATAAAAACTGAAAAGAAAAAAAAGACGGCATCGGGAAGCGGGAATGGTGGGTAGAAGACATACGAGCATGAAAATATCGTAATTCTGCTCTAAACAAGTGAGATCACGGCATAACAGCCCGGAAAATGACCATTTGCCGTGGCCTAACACCAATTGTTGCCAAAAGTTTCGAAAAATCCTTCTTCTTCAGTGCAGTAGCTTCGCTATTAGCAACCCTCTGAATTCGCCACTCATGTACATTTTTCTTCCAGGCAGTCTATAGTGGCTTAAAAACCCCTACATCCATGGGTTGAAGTACGTGTGTGGCATTAGGTAGTAAAGCGACCAAAACAATTCCACGATCCTCACAAAATTTACTAGTATGTATGGTGGGTAGATTATAGGCTAGGGAATAACCCACCCACCAAGGGAAGATGATTAAGAAAAGGAAATGGGTTTCGGACTGGAGAAAAAGGATAGAAAAATAGGAGGAGAGCCCCACAAAATTAATAAGCTTCACTTTAAACACACTTAAAGGTGGTTGCCACCGCAAATCTGTGCTCGGATACTTAAAGTGGGTACGAGCTTGGTCGAAGCTGACGGGAGCCGCAGCTAAGACTTGGGCAGTTTGCCAGAGGAAGGCTTTAGTGTATTTCCTTCCAAGCACGAATAAAAGTACTATAGGGAAGGGTGATGGTCTGACAAAACTGAGAGCAAACGATTTATTGTATATGAACGAGGGCATAAACCTAGGAAGAGCTAGGAAAGCCAGGATCCTGCCTAACTGTAGTATCAGAGAAATGATGAATCCAAAAACAAATATTTAATTTATTTAACAATTCAAAGAAGCGTAACTTTAACAAATAAATATGCTCTATGTAGTTAACAATTTGGGGTCGCAGACCTCCAACAACGTTCAGAAATTGCTCCAGGCAAATGACAATTTTTTAAGATTTTTAAACCTTGTATTAAAATCTTGGAAAGATTTAATAAAATAGGCAAAATGGAATAATTAAAGTTTTAACATTTACAGGAGTACAAGCAGTGTACTATAAGAAACCTCCGAAAGAACATTCTAACGAGAATAACAACTTCGAAGATAACAAAATGGATAACATAAAGAATAAAAAGGAAGTTCCTACAACTTCTTATATTTAAACAGAATTACTTTGTGAGATTTATACAAAGAGAGCAGGTCGCTTACTGTGAACCTGAAAAGTTAATCAGAAGGAAGGTTCTAGACCTCTTATACTTTGAATAAGACTCGCAAGTTAAATGAGGCAGTTTTCATTTAGCGAGACCAAAAAAATAACTCACTCAAGAGTTGAGAGAATTGTTTTCCCTGCTTTTGAAGGGAGGAACAATGTAAGTTTAAAACGTGTGCTGTACACGCAATTATACAGACATACTTAATTATAAACCAACAAAATGGAAGGGCACTTCTTGGAATGACACCTTATTGGAACAGACCTAGATTAAAAGTTTATTGCAGATTGTTAGTGAGAGGTTTAGGAAAGAGAAATGGGAATTAAGGAAAATGTTCATGGCCTTATTTGAATATAAGCGGACGATCGCGACGCGGTAGAAAAGTTGAGCAAGCACTGGTTTTCACTATAGTTCCTTGAAATATATGAAAAGTTCACTGTGTAGACACAAAGTTTATGGAAAAGAAAGTTATTGCAATGATGAAAATAACTGGTTTCACTAGATAAGTGAGAGTCTATTTCTTGAGAAAGTTGTAAGTTACAATTAAATGCGCTATGGAAAATTCCCGCGGTGGACGAAACTTCACTATGTAGTAATTTAGAAGTAAGATAATTCAATTTTAAACAGAATTCTCACAAGTACGTGAGAAATATATGACGGCAAGACTTGTAGATTGAGTACAGAATCTAGAAGGTTCCAGAACAATCTTGGCAGTAAAATGGGGCTAATGTAAATCCAGCGGAGGAACTGGCTTGTTGAATATAGACAGCGGGTAATTAGATAATATCCCACGTAGAGAGAGGATTTCTCATTAGAATAGCTTAATAAAAGCTCTTTATGGTAAAGTCGGCTTATACAAGCGAAAGCTCAACATGGCAAATCCCACGAAGGATGATTTTTGCCCCAATTAAATACTTTCACACTGTCTATAAAAGTATCATTAAAAACAAGTAGAAGTTAAAACCATGAAGATGAGGTTATACTTGAGGAAGGTACTTATCTTGATTTCATGTTGAAGTCGAAGTTCCTCACTGATGCTTAGAGTTCCAACATGGCGTGGAATTTAGAAACTGCCTCGTTAGGTCAGGAGGCTAGCTCAGGTTGAGCCCTAACTGCTTGCTTCAACTGCCGACTGAGAAGTGAGAGCAGCTCAACGAAGCACGGAAGGTCCTGGGAAGGGGAGAGAGTGGGGGTAGGAAACAAAAGGTATACATATCAGCATAACCAACTTTAAAGAAAAAAAATAATCTTTTGCTGAGCTGGTCTTCAAAGAGTTGACAACAGTATCTGGTAGCCAAATGGATATGGAATTCCTCTTGCGCGAGGAAGAGTTGAAGAGCTTCAGAGATTCGTTGTTATATGACGCTAGGTGGGTCACAGAATATATATCTGGAACAGACTCATACAAAATATAAGAGATTTGCACATAAAGGAGAAAACAAATGATCACTGTTGGTGTTTGACAAAGAGGAAGAAAGAAATGAACATGCAAGGAGCAGTAGACATTATATCTCAGGTACCGTGTATTCAAAGAATACACCATATGGTCAAATGTGAGAAGTGACCGTCTATGAATAGAATGCCAGGGAGAGGAATCTCCTTCTCAACCAACCCAGGGTAAAATATGTTACTGAGAAATTCGTAAAACACTTCCCCCGTCATCCACCCGTTTGGCGATTTGCCAATGCCCCAGTGTGCTGGCATTGTGGCAATGATGTCTTGCGGCAGACGTTCATACTTGAACACTACAAGGGAAGGAGAAATATCGCCGTGGGCATTGCCTGTTACAAGTACCGTCAAGCATTCTTTCTCATCCGAATTCACTTGCTGATATATTGTCTTGTCACCCATGTTCGCCAGCACTTTGTTACCTTTCGGATTGAGAAAGAAAACCGTCTCGTCAGCATTGAATAGTCGCCGAGGGTCTGACAAAATAGACTGGAAGTCGTTTTCCACTAAATAGCTGTAGACTTCTGAAACACAGGTTTTATTTTGATGTTCTGTAATTGCAACACGGCTTACTGTCAAATTTTGAGGGGTTCGTAAAAGATAGACCTGGATTTCTTTTTAGGAAAGATTCACACCATTTTCTGCCTGGCCGCCATCTTTGAAAGGAAAGTCCCTCTTCAATTCTTGTGTGAGGCACTGGACGCTATTTTGCAAATCGTCCTTTGTTACCGGGTCCCCGCTTTTCATAGCCTCATCTTCCTTTGTTAAAATGGAACTTAGCCCCATTTTCCTCTCTCTAGGAGATTTTCCTTTAATTTTGTCCGAGAGGGTGTTTCTCGGAACACCATTCCTCTCCGCGGCCTTTTTAAGACTTATGCCGTCCTCCACAACGGCCTTAATAGCAGCTTCCATTTGCTCAATATCATAATTCAGAACTGTGCGTTTCGACATATTGCCTGGGGCAGATGACCTCGTAGTTCCGCCCCTTAAAACAACAATAACTAACTAACATATTGCCTGAAAGCAAAGATTTAGTCTTAGAATAATATAATATTTTTCATCTCAATAAAAAAAATTAAAAATTCTCTGTAGCACGCCTAGCCAAAAAAAACCTAGGCCTACTGAGGTGCAGCCGTTAAGAAGAGAGACCTACGTAATAATAACAATACACTGTAAATGTTTATTGGTTGCGAAACGTTAACACAAACATTAACATTATCGTGCACTAGTGTTCGTCACAAATGTGCTCTAAAGTTCGTCAGCTATGACGACTACTGGACACAATGATCAAATGATAATTTAATTAATACAGGGTGCTCTAAAGCCAAGGTTCGTATATAAGAGGTTGTCTCGTTCCGCGCGCATGCGCTCTACTCCCCCGGCTGATGACGTATTGCTCAGACCCGGCAACAGCCAACACCACAGTCTCCAGTAAGCTGGCAGCTTCAGCTATTCTTTATGGTGTTGTGTTGATGTGTTTATCTATTCTCGTTACGTGTCATTATTTAGTGGTGTTTGATAGTGCTTCATTAATTACTGCTCTACACGTTTCCCCTAGTAATAGGTAAGTGCTCAGTAAATGAAAGAGCCATTTGTGTATCATTAGCTTCGTGGTACGACCTGATAGTTTTGATGTTTTTTATTTCTTTCAGTTTTCTACGATGCCTGGAATGAGATGCACGGTGGCTTTGTGTACAAACAGTCTTATTAAAACGAAGCGGGATCCCGGGAGTGCGCATATAAAGTATCATTCGTTCCCTAAAGACAATTTAATTAGGCAAAAATGGGTGCTGTGTACTAGAAGAGACGGGAAGTGGAATCCGAATACTTCACAAATATGCTCTGAACATTTTACAGAGGATGACTATGAGAGGGACCTGAAAGCAGAATTATTGAATTTAATTCCTAAGAGAAAACTAAAACAGACTGCTGTGCCTTCACTTAAATTAGGAACTGATATACCCGAAGAAACCCAGGTGCAGATACGTGAACGTAAAATACGTAGTGAGAAGAGAGAAAATAAAAGAACTGTGAATCAAATTTTAGAAAGCTCGTACTCTGTTCAAGAAGTGTGTGATGACGTCCAAACTACAACGGAGGAAAATCAAATAGATGTTTTGAATATGGAAAATGAAAAGTTGCGACAAAAGAACGCAGAGCTGGAGGAGAGAATCGTACTGAAAAGCCAAGAAATTGGCAGGCTTAAAAGAGAACTTTGTAAAATTATGAGAAAAAGGATTGATGAAACCAGATTGCGTAAAAAGGCCCGGGAAATACTCGGTTCAGTTTTCACCGAAAATCAAATAGACATCCTTTTAAGTAAGAAAAAGAAAGTTAAATGGACAGACGAAATATCTCTTGCATTTTCCCTGAGATATATTAGTAAGCGTTCATATCTTTTTCTGAAGAAGAAAATGAACATTCCTTTGCCTGGACTGTCTACACTGCAAAAATGGGCATCAACAGTCGATATGAACAATGGTGTTCTCCAAGATGTTTTCCGCTTTCTGTGCGTTGCTGGTTCATCTCTGAGCAAGAAAGAAAAAATTACGGTTCTTCTTTTTGATGAAATGAAAATTGAAAGCGTCATGGAATATGACCGGAAAGGAGATGAAGTTATCGGGCCACACTCCAATGTGCAAATAATAATGGCTCGGGGACTTTTTGCTCAATAGAAGGTGCCTCTCTTTGTTGATTTTGACGTGAAAATAACCTGCGAGATTTTAAACTCTATTATTTTAAAACTTTCCGATATAGGGTGCATTGTAAAAGCATGTGTTAGCGACATGGGGGGTGGAAATGTTGGACTTTGGAAGGAACTAGGAATTAGTACTGAAAAAACCTGGTTCACTCATCCCTCTACGGAAGAAAAAATATACATGTTTGCTGACGCGCCACATCTTCTGAAACTAGTGCGGAACTGGTTTTTAGACACTGGGTTCCAGCTAAAGAGCGGACAGATTGTAAATAGAAATCCTATCGTAGCATTATTAAATGATCAGAAGAAAAGTGATCTCAAAATGTTGCATAATCTGAACGAAAGTCACATCACTGTGGAAAAGACTCAAGAGACAAAATGTGAGTAAAGCGTGTCAGTTATTGTCGCACAAGACAGCTACTGCTCTGCAATTTATGAAACCGGGAGCTGATCCTCAGCTGGCTGAAGAAGCTGGAAAATGTATTGAAATAATTGATAGGTGGTACGATGTGATGAATACATACACTCCCAAACCTTCAGGTAGACCTTCCAAGAACCCATATGGAAAAGATCTGGAATCTCAAGACGCAATTCTCAACGACATGCTTGAATTAATTGAAACAATGAGATGCTGTGGCAAGAAAAATATACAGCTTTTCCAGAGAGGAATCATCACATCAATTAAATCTTTGAAGTATCTTCTATTAGATTTGAAGAGTGTCCATGGTATTGAGTACATACTCACCCACCGTCTCAACCAGGACGCTTTAGAAAATCTGTTTTCTCAGATTAGGACGAAAGGGGGTCTGAATGATCATCCTTCTCCTTTAGACCCATTATATCGTTTAAGAATGATTATTTTAGGGCGAAATCAAGGACTCCTTCAAAATAATTCTAATACAGGAACCGAAGATGATTCCGAATATATTCCAGCCAAAGTGCTTCGAATGTCTGGTGTATTATGCAAGAAGGAAGAGGATAATCCGGAGAAAGATAGCGAAATAGATGCCACCAAAGAAATGATTGCATCTTCGATTCCTGAAAACTAATTGAGCACCCCCCTAACTGAAATGGAAGCCAATGCATTGTTTTACCTTTCTGGGTGGGTAGCAAAAAAGCTCAGATCGACATGTCCAAACCTTGGTAGCTATACATTTACTAGCTCTGAATCGCAGACTATGAATCCACAAAATGCATGGATCAAAAGTTTGTCGTTCGGTGGACTCGTAGAGCCTTCTGAAAGCTGAAAAAAAGAGGCAAAATTGCTAGAAGATGAATTTAAGAAGTACCATGGTCTCAAGAGCATAAAAAGGGGTAAATTGTGCATTACCAATTTGGTTGAATCTCTTTACAAGAAATATCCTGAAATAAATCGTGTAGTGGTAGAGACATTCGTTCGACAGAGGACCTTCATACGAATGAAGTTCATGAATGCACTGAAGACAACACAGGGGAGCTACAAGAGGAGTAATGAATGTTCAGTCTCTCATGACAAAATATCCAAGAAGATGAAAAAATACACCAGGTGAATATATTTTCAGGCTTGAACGCTCGATTGAGTTCGTGAACAGTGAGCAAATGTACCGGTAATAGTTTTCCCTACTTAATCTCAACAGTATAATTGAGCATGAATTTTAATAGAATTAAAACGGCGCTGTGTATTGTACATTATGTTGAACTTTATCAATTATGACTCAATTTTGAAGCTTCAGAATTCTCGTTCTTTGTCGATTCGAATAACTTTTATATTTAATTATTCATGATGATGATGATGATAATTGTTGTTTTAAGGGGCCTAACTCTAGGTTATCGGACCCTAATGGTTTTGGTGATAGTGAAAATGAAAGATGATCAATTGAAACCTACAACTAAAACTAACTACTCTCTTACAAACTCGAAGAGGAAATGGTAAACAAAAAGTGTATTTACACGCTCTGATTATTTAAAGCTCTATTATATTAAACTGCATTTATAGCTACAAGTATCACGAGTTCTTATGTTGTACATCAACCCCGTGGTTACCTTCTGCAGTAGTGCAAGGCTAGCCGTAACAGTAGTCCCATCCGCTCAGCGCGGGTCGGCTGATGACGTCACGCAGCAGGGGAGCGCTGTTACCACAGCCCTTACGAGAACGAGGCAACCTGTTCTCTACAAGCCTTGCTCTAGAGCTACATTATAAGTATATTGCCGCTGTTAGTTAGGTCTTACAAGGAGAAATGGCAATGTGAAAGTTTTCGTCACAAATGACGAACATTGGTAAAGTGCGTTTTTTTTTAATCCAGTGTTCGTCACCGGCATTTCTAACAAAACTAGGCACGTGAGCACGAAATAACAAATCACATATAATGTTACA
Source organism: Meconema thalassinum (assembly GCA_946902985.2). Lineage (NCBI taxonomy): Eukaryota > Metazoa > Arthropoda > Insecta > Orthoptera > Tettigoniidae > Meconema > Meconema thalassinum. The sequence continues at coordinate 872,318,249 of OX336390.1, read as the reverse complement.
GAAACAATTACCAACTATATCACACACTTGTAACATTTTAAAATGTCGGAACATAACACGCATGCACATAATTAACTCATGTGCGTGCTTAGCACATGCGAGAAGCAAATGGCGCGTCAAGACAGCTCAGCTCACAGGAGATGTTTGACGCTGGGAATCACCTATTACATCGCACGCATGATTTCGCAAAGTTGCTCCTTATCGGCAAGGAAGGTATGACGCATCTCTTAAGACTTCGTGCGTTGAGAAAGACCCGTTGACATGCTTATTTTTTGTACTTATAGTCTATACGAGAGTGACGACGACTGGATCAGTGACGAAAACCGGTACAGTTACCTTACTTTCTTTTTTGCATTTTCTAAAAACAACACAAAGTATTACAGTAGAGTCTCGATTATCCGACCTAAACTGGGCCTGGAGTATGTCGGATCGCCGAAAATGTCAGATAATACAGCATTACTTTAAAAATGAACCAAAACAAATAGGTAGGCTATACTGAATTACTGAAGCAATGACATGTTTTATAGTACTCTATTAACTGAATTATCAATTCGATTATACATGCAGTATTGAACAAAAACGTTCCAAATGCCTTAAGAAAAGAAATTTGTCAACAATGGCTGCTTGCCTGCTGCGAGATCTCGTCATCTACGAAAAATCAACACCTCCGTTGCGCTTGCCTCCGGCTGTTGCTCTACGTTCGTTACTAACATATCCAATGTGCCTAATCCTCCACTGTGATCCATCATTTTATCCTTTCGTTCTGCAATACCTCCTTCTTCTTCTTCTTCTTCTTCACCATCCTCATTTTCGTTAGCATTCACAAAATCCATAATATTAGGTTCAGTTTGTTCAAACAGCTGTGATCGTGTGCACACCACTTACTCACATCTAGAGTCGTAGCATCCTCACAACCAGGAATGCAATTCACTAAGGGAAGATTGTTGGATAACACGGAGTGCCGGATAAGCGAAGGTCGGTTGAGCAGGACTTTACTGTATCAGGTAAATATCTAAAAGTGTTTTTGATGTGGATTTTTCTAAATTGGAAAGTGTTTAAATTATTATTTTTTGGATGGGGGATTTTGGATACAAGTTGACTAGATTTAAACAAAATTAAATGTATTTTCAACATAACTTCATTCATCTAGATTATTTTTACAACTAACATTTATAACCGTAGTATGACTAGTAACTAACCTTTATTGGCCTTTCAAGATATGAGAGCTGGCGATCGAAGTGGGGACTATTCCTCGTTTACTTTTGTTACGGTGTCAGCCTGCTTGGTTGACAAGTACAGTTGTGCTCCAACTTAGCTCCAATAGTCTGTCATCATTCCAAGCCACATGGGAATTGCGGGAAATGAGTCAGTGGATCATGCTGAAAAAGAGGCGGTATCACTACCACCTCGACCCGCTAGAGATATTCACTCTCAGTTACGCCGACAAGTACTGGCATTTTGGGAGTGTGAGTGACTAGCTGGCCCAATGCCCAATAAACTGAGAGCAATCAAGGGAACTACTCTCATGTGGTGGAGCTCTTTCCGGTCATGGAGGGAGTCTGTCATTTTGTGTAGGCTAAGGATAGGTCATACAAGATCCACCCACTCGTACCTAATGAGAAGAGAGGACCCCCCACTTTGTACTTGTGGAGCCATTTTAACCAAGTGTGTGTATCTTGCTGACTTACGAAGAAACCTTGGTTTGCAGATGACGATCAAACTTATATTAGCCGATGAAGCGATGGCTGCTGATCGCGTTATCTGCTTTATGAATGAGAGTGGGTTAGGGCCAGCAATCTAAATTTTCCAGTTAACATTGACTCAATGACTTGTTTTTTGATGAGTAACATCTTTCCGCTCGGTTGCTGGATAGTTTTGTGGATGTGACTTTGAAAATTGGGGACGGAAGTGGATCGGAACGATCGAGCTGGCAGTGGTGGATCGAACGGAAGTATGCACTGCCCGATCGATCGAACGGAAGTGTACTACCTGGCAGTGGTGGAAAACTGAAGTATGCACTGCCCGCTCGATCAATCGAACGGAAGTGTACTTGCTGGCAGTGGTGGAAAACGCAAGTATGTACTGCCCGATCGATCCAGCGAGCAGTGGTAAGACCCAGCTGGCAGTGGTACGAGAAACAATGAGCGCGCGGTGTCGGAAAGTGATACCATGACGTACTCTTGGCCATGTGGAATGTATATGACATACCGAACGGAAAACGCTCATGCGAACTTTGGTGAAACAAATGACATGGTAATGTTCGAAGTCTTCGTATCAGTATTTAAATGGTAAAATGCCTTAATATCAAACATTGTAAGTAGTCGGCATTGCCGGTATTATGTTTCTGCACAATGGCTATTCAAATATTAACCCACATAACGGTAATGCAGTCATCAATCATCATATATATTATTTCAGTAGTATGAATCCCTCCTGCGGCGCTCACAAGCAACCGATCGTGACAAATGAGCATTCAAATGATAGAGAATAGACATTAGGAGTGACTTATTGCACTATAATTTCATACATATCCATAATTTCTTTAAAAGATGACTTTTAACAAATTGTACGAAGTGTGTGATTTGCAAACACCGTTGCTGAAGGAAAATACGCTCCATAATTGCTGTCCGTGGGCTGCTGTGACGCCTGTTTCATGTCATATTAACATTCTGAGGTCTTTCCTTTATCCTGAAATGTAAATAGTGTTCTAAAATCATTTCGTTGAAATAAAAACATAACCTTTCTCCGTAAGTCTCTCATTAAAAACCTACTGGGGAAAGTGTGGTTTATGAACATGCGAGATTCCTCGCATGGGTCCGCTAGTATAATATAATCGTTGTGGTTATACGAGAATTGAGCAAGCCTTCACGAACTATTACTGAATACATTCTCTTCACTCACAAGAGGGCCTATTCATAAGGCATTTTAAACTCAATTTCACGCAGGAACATTATCGAAACAAGCAAAATATAAACGAAACTTAATTCCGTAATGCAGTATTATTGGAACGTGGAAATAAGTCACCATCTTGTGCACAAAATTTGCGTAGTCGAAATAGCCGTGGGGTTAGTGATTATGACTGTGAATCTAGAGATCTTGTGTTCGAATCCCGGACGGGTTAGATATTTTTGCTACCAGATTATAATTTTAAACGATATTTATCATATTAATATGACTCATTTTAACAGAATCCATATGAAATTACGTGTTGGTCTGTGAATGCAGAGGACCTGTTTATAAGGAATTTAAGGTTATGAGCGGTGTCGCGTCTATTAATCTAGTTGATCCATATCGTATTCTTTATTTAGGCTAGTGCTGGTGGAAGCTACAAATCATCTAATAAAATGAGTTCCGTATTATAAACTACAATATCTGTAAAACACTCCCTTTTACAATAGATTAATATTTGTGCCAATGATAGTATAAAATACCGGTGTATCAACAATTTCACGTGAGGTTTCTTCTATGTCAGATGTTACACATCATATGCGACTACTGTAAGGCTCGTAATTTTATTTGGATGCTGAATGTTTTGTTTTTCCGTAATTTTTGTTTATATTATAGTTTATATATTATAGTTTTATTAATTTTCAGTCTTTTTAAATTTAGGTGTCCACCTTTAAATTTTAAATTCCATTCCAAATTTTTATACTTTAATCTATGTCAAGAGGGGCAGATGACCTCGTAGTTCTGCCCCTTAAAGCAGCAATAACTCCTCTCCATGGTGACATGAGCTCCTGTTATACAGTACTTAGCTGTGCTGTTCGGAAACAATTAGAAACGCACCATTCTTAATTCGCTCATGATTAATTTTTCCATTCACAATTTAACTTCTAACACAAGTAGCGTGTGCAATGCTGTTTGACTTATGTGCAGACGTCACTCTGTCATCGCTGTGTCCCCCTCCTCGTTACACAAGGTTCCTTCTGCTTTAAACAACAAACCATGGCGCAGCCGAGTTCAGCGGCACTAACCCATACTGTTTTTAACATGTAAACATTGTTATGGAGTAAAATATAAAGTCACTTTTGTAATAAAATCACAAAACATTTCTATTAATGACCAATCGCCTAGCAGCTACCGCTGCTGAGAAATCAGCATCAAAACCAACACACCATGGATTACAGCCGGTTTCACCATTGCATAGTTGCTATGGTGTGATCCCGTCAGTTCGGAGGACCGTGTTGAAATCCAACCTTGGCGAAGTTTTTTCTTTCTTGATTGGCGCTGCTCTCAAGCTGGTCTTGAGCTACATGGAGAGTGGTCAACATCGCCCCGCTTCAACTGTCTGCTTTGGATCATAATCAGTCCATGAAGAATAAGGCTTATCTCAAAATCCAACCGAAATAAGATCACTGGATCTTCACAAAAAACAAAACAATTACAATCGATATCAGTCAGAAATGGTCAACATCAACCTAGATTTAAGAACACACAATCACAAAATTAACACACCACACTACACTTTCTCGCCTTCCTGTAACGTTTTTGGTAAATAATCACTTCAGGAATCTGTCTTCTTCCATTCACATCATATATGTCCATATCATTTTAGTTTACCGATCACAATCTTGTCTTGTAACTTTGTAAGTCCTGTATTTTTTCTTAATTTCTTTGTTTCTGATTTTGTCTCTGCGAGTCTTTCCAATTATACCTCTTAAGGAGGCTGCCTGGATTCTCCTTTCATCCTGTTTAGTTTTTGTCCACCTGCTATAACAATATAGGTGCATAATATGTTGAATACAAGATTATTTTACATTTCTCAGGAACTTCCTAGTTCCATACCAGATCCCTCACACTCCGGTAAAACCCATTTGCTAGTTGGATCCTCCTAACAATTTTCTTACTTATCCTTCCATCGTCTGTGAGGGCACTCCCTAAGTATTTGAAGCTTTTCACAAGTTCTAATGGTTTTCCATCTACTGCAATAATTTCCCTACCATTTTGCACATTTCTCGTCATCACTAAGGTCTGACTCTTCTTCACACTGATTTTCATTCCACGATCTTCTATCTCCAGGTTCCAAACATTAACTTCTTCTTGGACTTCCAATTCATCGTCCCTCCCTTATCACTATTACAAAATGTATTAAAATACTGTATTGTCCGTCAAATCTATACTTCAAAATTAAGTGTAAGTTATTGGTACATGTTTCGAATTATTATACAATCCTTCATCAGCCAAAAAATATACTAAAAGATTGGATAACATCATGCACACAATAACATTGAATATAAGATCACAGGTATCATGCAATAGGGCGAATAAAAACAACGAAAATTAGCCCTATTCTGTCTCAATTGCACGGTTGCATGCAGCCTTTATATAATATATGATTAAAAATGTTAAAAACTTGTTAAAACTCAGTATAAATACCGTATCTCATTTAATGTTCATGTGTTCATTGTCAATGTGGTGACTGTTTCAAATGATTCCTGCTGTTTCTTTTCCATATCAAATGGTTAGATTAATAGACTCATTAATGCTTTATGCATTCACTGTCAATGGTGATGACTGTTAGAAATTCCTTGAACTGTATACAAATGACTCCTGTTGCTTCTTTTGCAAATCAAGAGGCTCAAATAATGAAAGTGGTATCCCTAGTTGTGCAGCTGAAAGCTGGATAAAAACATTACTCTTGTTCTCCAGAGCTGCTTGAAAACTCTCTTGAGATGTGTTTGAGTGCAGGAACTGTACTCATATCTGTACTTAGTCCCTTTACTTCCCATTCTCCATGTCACTCATTTATGGATTTCATCCATGACAGTGAGGAAAAGTATGGGGGACAATACACTCCCTTGTCGGAGACCTGTTACTTAATTGAACCCTCTAGCTGTATGCCTCTCACCAAGGCGGACTGGGTTCAATTCCCGGTCAATGCATGTGAGATTTTCGATGTGAAATACCATGTCCTGTGGTTCGGATTCCACGTAAAATGGAGGTCCTGTGGCTTATGATCGCGAGATTAATGGTCACGTTAAACTACAAGCTTCCTTCCTTTTCCTTTAATTGAACCAGTTTATTTGTCCGATCTAGGTTTTCATGCTACTAACACACTGACGGCACATGTTTTTTATCATTTCCATCAGCCACCTACTTTGTTCGTTATCAATGCATCCCAAACCTGTAGGGGGCATGGTGGTGCAGCTGTCAAGCTGTTGGTCTCTCACGACGGCGGACCTGGGTTCGATTCCTGGTCAATGCATGTGAGATTTTCCAAGCTAATTGCCATGTCCTGTGGTTCGGATTCCACGTAAAAAGGAGGTCCCGTGGCACATGATCTTGAGATTAGTGGTCACGTAAAACTACAATCTTCCTTGCATCCCAAACCAGTTGTCTTGGCACACTATCGTATGCTTTCGCAATATCTACATAGGTTGCTTTTTTAGTTATGGCAACTATATTATATATTGATAAATAACTTTTAGTTTTGGCAACTACAGTATGTTATAAATTGATAAATAACACACCTACATGGTTCCAAGTTTCATAAGCCCTCGATGTAGTCTCCAGCACTGCGTGCAACGTTTTCCCAGCAACGCGGAAGTCGTTGGATTCCGTTGGCCCTCCCCAATCTATCGATGGTGCGAAGAGAGCGCTCGTCAGCCTGCACAACATCTCCAATTGTAGGGTAGCGGTTCCCGCGCAGTGGCTCCTTCATCTTCGGGATGAGATCAAAGTCACAGGGACTTAAGTCGGGAGAGTAGGGGGGATGATAGAGCACCTTCCAGTTCCAGCGATTCAACAATGCAGACACAACTCCTGCTGTGTGTGTCCTAGCATTGTCATGCAGAACAACGGGCGGAGTATCCATGTGGTGTCGCCGTTTCCTTCTCAGAGCAGCTAGGAGATGGTCTTGTAGAAACGAACAATAGTACGCCACATTAACGGTTTGCCCTGGGGGAACGGTATGTTTTATGATCACACCATCCCAATCATAGGCAAGAATCAACATTACCTTCACATTGGTGGGGGTTTGTCGAACTGTTTGTTTTCGTGGTGATCCGTGGTGCTGCCACTCATTCGATTGGCATTTCAACTGTGGCTCATAAGATTTGGCCCTCGTCTCGTCAATGGTTATGATACGCCGTAAGAAGTCCTCTCCTTCGCGCTCATAACGCTGCTAGTGCATACAAGAAGCGTCATATCGCAGCCATTTCTGCATGTTGGTTAAGTCATAAGGAACCCATTTTGACGCAATTTTCCTCATTTTCAGGCAGTCCTTCAGGATGTAGAGGACAGTCGAATTCGCCAGTCCTGTATCTGCGCCAATTCACAAAGCGTTACGTTCCGATCCGCCTCCACTAACGCGGACACCATCTGTACATTTCATCACTTACTGGTGGGTGACCAGATCGAGGCATGTGCTCCACACGTTTACGCCCATCTCGAAAGGCTGCAACCCATCTTGCTACCGTTCTGTAAGGTAACGCAGCTGCACCGCACGCCTCGTGCAGTCCTTGGTCGCACTCTCGAGCCGTGCGACCCCTAGCACACTGAATTTTTATCTACTTTCTCTGCTCCTGCTTCGAAAACATAGCGACCGTCTTGCGCTAGCGCTTGCCCACAACTACTCATCTAACAGGCGCCACTGCATACGAATGGGGGAGGGGACACACGAGGTCATGTGCTCTAAGGGAGGGAATACAGGTTAGCTACTTTCGGTAACAATGGCAGAGTCCAACACCATTGCAACATAAAGCAGCAGCATCGTTGCCAAAACTAAAAAACAACCCTTGTATAAAGGTCATCCATCACCAAATCCTTCCTGTATTCTCACCTTTTCTCCATGTTCCTTATTGTAAAAATAGATACAAAATTTAACTGTCTCTTCGAAATCTGTATTGTTCTCCCTCCATATCCTTTTCCACTACTATCCTCAGTTGAGGCGGCTTCGGTGGCGTAGTCGGTAGCATGCTGAGCTTCTATGCCCAAGATAGGGTTCAAACCCGGCCGAAGCCGTCGGATTTTTTAAGAGCGTTAAAAATCCCTCAGTATGCCTTCCTTCGGAGGGGAAGTAAAGCCGGCGGTCCCATGTCATAGATTTATGGCATGTTAAAGAACTTTCCACTAATTACACCTGTGTGAAACTAAATTGTATAGGTTAAGAATGTAAACAACGCTCTTAGGTTTCTATGTTCGTTGACAAGAGCCGACTGCGGTGGCGTCTAGTAGCTGAGTTCTGAACTAAGACTAGTAGTCGTTGACGGTGGCGTTTGGCGGCAAAAGTAGGAACTATTTGAAAAATTCTAAGTTGCAGTCTGCACTTAAATTAAAAAACAGATACACACACTAATACAGCCATCACAATTAACACCGGTTATCAGACAGATTCTATACACACCCAAAGTACACGGGGCTACATGACCGCGTTGTCGCAGCCCCTAAACTTAAGAACCAACCAACCTATCCTCAGTTGACCCTGGAGTATCCTTTCAAATATATTGGTCACATGTGAGATGAAGATGATTCCTCTGTAGCTGTTACAGTCCATTTTATCTCCATTCTTGAAGACTGGAGTTATTTATACTTTTACCCCACTCTTCTGGTACGTTCTTATTTTTGCATACAAACCAAATTAGTCTGTACAACCACTGCATCCCTATGGGTCCAGCTACCTTAATCATCTCTATAGGTACCTCATCCACTCCTGTTGCTTTCCCACTCTTCATCTTCTTTATGGCACTTTCTATCTCTTAACATTCTTATACGGTATCTTCACCTTGAACAAACCTCCATCACTCTATCCCTAGAAATATGGTCTGTTGCACCAGAATCCAATACCCAGTTCATCAACTTTTCTTCTTGCGACACCAGTCCGTATGCACTAACAAGCACTTTGTTTGGCTTCCCTACCTACATTATTGGAATTTTGAGCACTGTGCGAACAATCACTTGCCCAATGGCCATATGCTCCACACTTGAAGCATTTTACTTTATCACAATGTTTAGTGATATGTCCTAATCCATCGGAATGATAGCATTTCCTTTCTTTTTGATTTGATCCTTGAGTCTTCCCTCTTTGATCGCTGCTTCTCCGTTGTCTGCTTGGGCTTCTGCTGAGGATCACCTCCATCTCGTTTCTGGCCCTGGAACTGTAGAGCTGCTGTCTGTTAATGTTTGCTCCTGGATGCTAAGGCTATGGCGTGGTCTTGGTCTCTGGTCTCATTCCCTTCCTCCAGTAGTCTTGCCTTCTCGAGTCTCACAGTCAAATTTTCTTCACGACCCAGCTGCTCCTGCAGTGAACCGTATCTATCCATTGGTAGTCCGAGCAGTATCAGTCCCGCTGTCTGCCTGTCGGTGAAATTCCATCCAGCCATTCTTACTTTCTGGCATTGCACTTGAATGGATGCTACGTACTCATGTGGTTCTTCGTCATTTTTCTCCATCGCAAATAGTGCCTTTAACGATCTCAATCCTTGCTGGAAACTAACTCTCGTGTGTATCTCTTCAAGTATCAGCCAAGCTTCTCTAGCCGATGCACATTCCGATATGTCATTCAAATACGAATCAGTCACGTTTTTGTACAGAAAAGACAGCCCTTTTTGGTTCACTCTCTCTTGTTCAATGTTAAGGGGTGGGTGAAAACCCGGTTCCACAGCGTTTCAACTATTGTTCTGGATCAACTCGGCCTTTGCTCTCAACTTCCAAGTGAAATAATTCTTGGAATTCAGTCTCGGAATGTTACTACGATATTCGATTTAGTCTGCTAACTTGACCGTCCTCAGTCACAGTTCAATTTATTACCAATCACAATCTCCAACAGAATCCTTCCACATCACAATCATTGTGCAACGAACACAACCTGGGCCCATAACTTGAAGGTTATTTATCCGGGTAATCAAAACATTCTCTTGGTATATCTCAGTTTTATTCAGAACCACAACATCCATACATTACTGAGCCAACACATGCACACACAATGACAAAATGATTCGTAAGACAAAAAAAACGAAGCCTACCAACAAGGCCGTAGATAGTGTGCCACCGTCGCACCACCATTGTCAAAAGAAGGTATACTAGGCACTTAATAATTTTTATGATGTCTTACTTAATTAAAAGCAAAATAACTATCAAATTTGACATTCAGTAATTTGTCATAATAGTTTTCCCATCGTTTCAATATTTCTTCTCTTTTTTGACAAATCTGTCCTGTCTCCGTCTAACACATTTTGTATCTTCTCTGCTTTTCACTTTGTTCCTAACCAATCCATTAAACACCTTCTGGCTTCCTTTAGCATCTTCCTGCAAAGTTCTTGTGAAGTTTTCCCAGCACTTCTTTTTCTCTTGCTTACCGTTGAGCCATGCAGCCAGTATAAGTTATTTCTGAGGATAGAAAATAATGGAGATAATTTTGAAAAGTTGTAATTGTTGTTTTGGATTTCTTTTTCCGTCCACAAAATCTGCTAAAAAACTTTTGGCATAGCCTTCATATTTACCAAGTCGCATTGAGGAATAAATAAATCAGAACTCTTGTGTGGTGTCCAAGCTTTACTTTGGTCTCCAGGTTTGATTCCAAAAAAAACACCTCTGCTTAGGCAATGTGTATTTCCTACGTGTATATAGAAACGGTAATGGCATTCTTTCTATACCACCTGGTACTTTTCTTTATTTTCAACATTATTACCTGTTAAACACTTCCTCCAGGCCTTTAGCTTTTCTTTCACTGCCTCTTTTACTCTGATATTCCACCAAGTTGTCTCCTGTCCTTTTTGCTGGACACCCTACTACAATGGACGATTCTTTCTTTGAACTTGGCCCATTCTTCTTCTACACTTCCTACCTTGTCTGTAGGGAGTAGTTTTTCAAATTGTCTTGGAAATTTTCCTGTATTTCCTTTTCTTTCAATCACCATACTTTTATTTTCTTTTGTCTTGTCTCTTTTAACTGGACAAATTTTTCAAACCATAATTTAGCCACTACAATTTTATGGTCAGCTTAGCTGTGGCATCAATTAGATACTGGTGGTTTTCTTTTTCAATTTGAAAAAGATCTATCATGGTTTTCGTTTTGCGTTCTCCCCATCCATACTTAGTTATTTTTTGGCTATTTTTCTCTCTTAAAGAGAGCTAGGAAAAACTGAATAATGTATTCTATCACTTCAATATTTTTCTCTCTGAACCAAGTATTGCCTACTATTAATCCATTTCTCCCACAAAATTCTATTAAAAGCCCTCCTTCAGCATTTTTGTTTCCAACTGCACATATTTCATTTAATTGTCTGATATACTGTGTGTTGTTTTTTTTTTTTTTTGTTCAAATGTTTCAGTCATATCTGAACAAGCTGATACGTGAAGACACTGCTAGGCAAGCGGAGAGTCTGCGTCAGGAAAGTGGAAACTGTAATGAGGAGCAAATCCAGGATACAATCATGGACTTAGAGCAACAATGTGTAAGTTTCAAGGTGTTTTATACTATGGTTTCTTCCCTGCAGTTACTTTTTAAAGACTGGTGTACATGCCTCCCCCTTGGTACCCTAGGATCCCTAAATCACATTTTGTTTTGCATAGTTTGATTGTTGCCTCCACATTATTGATAAAATAAAGTTTTACAGTTTTATGTAAATGTTAATGTTGCTGAATTATCTTACTTTTAAAACAAAATATTTTCTTTCACAGGAAAACAACGCTAGTGAACTGAATTCAATATTTGCCAAAGTGGATGATCGCAGAAGGGTAAGTTTCTATTTTCTACTGTGAAAGTACTCGACAGGAAGCTCTAATTCATGAAGTGATAGAAATTAAAGGAAAATAGACGGATACATTTATTTGTAAATGGGGACATAGTTCCTTGGGGAAAGATTACAACAAATAATTTAAATATGATTAAAAACTAATCTGACCCCCTTCTCCCCAACACACACAAACCCACTGCTACCCACTGATCTAATTGCAACTTCTGGTTTTGTTGTCACTGCCTATGCTATATAGCTTCTACACATAGCTTTGAAGCCATTTTTCAGTGTTGCCTTATTAGCAAATGATATTGTGAAGCTGATTCCTGCACGTGGTGCCCCTGCATAGGTACTTGAACTCAATTTTCCAGTACTGAACTGATCATCAGCATTTGACAGCCAGACTATCTTCTATAGATCTCCTTGCAAAATAGAATACAGCATGCAATACCATTCAAATTCTAACGGCTCTTCTCAGAGCCCCGTGACAAGAAGGCTTGGACAAAGATTAAAAATTTGCCAACTAAACATCGATGGCATCAGTCGATCGAAAAGCGACCATCAAGAGTTCTTCATGAGAACAATGTTGATTTGGCACTCATACAGGAAACTCATACCACCAGTGAGGAAGAACTCCAGAAAAGAGGAAAGATTCATGGTTACTCTATGATTGGTGCTACGTATGATAGCGTTTATGGGGTGGCAACTTATGCCCGGAACAATCTAGAACATGTTCATCATATCACTTCTAGCACGGACGATAATATCCATGTAGTAGTTGTTACTGTACAGGATATAACCATAACGAATGTATACAAACCACCAACAGTCCCATGGCCCAGCTTTGTGCTTTCAGTTTCAAATCATCCAGCCATTTTTGCAGGCGATTTCAATAGCCACCATGAAAATTGGAATTTTGCTCAGAATGACAACTGCGGCACTGCTCTCGTTGAATGGGTGGAAGAACACAACTTACACCTTGTCTTTGATGCCAAGGACAAAGGATCATTCAGATCAGGAGCCTGGCAACATAAATATAATCCAGATCTGTGTTTTGTGACTTGTGACAACAAGGATCAACCTCTTCCAACTGTAAGACTCATATTGGGTGATTATCCCCGCAGTCAGCACAGACTAGTACTTAATCGAGATAAGGTTGTCTATCCCACTCATAACTTCATTCCCTCGCCCTCGATGGAACTTCAATAAAACTAATTGGACAAAATTTACTAGTGAAATAGACAAATGCATCAGATGGATTCCTGCGAGAAGCATGAGCTACAACAGGTTTGTTGGGTTTAGTTACTTCAATAGCCAAGAAATATATTCCGAGAGGGTATAGAAAGGAATACGTTCTGGGTTGGAATGAACAAAGTGATGCTCTTTATAATGAATTTATGAAAACAGGTAATCATGTAGTGGCTGATGAGCTCTTACATAGTTTGGATGCTACACGAAAGCGAAAATGGACAGAGACTGTTGAGGAGTTGAATTTTCAACACTCAAGCAGAAAAGCCTGGAGTCTGCTAAGGAAGCTTGGAGGAAATTCTATAGGTCAAAGAGAGCAACCTAGCATTATGCCTCATAAGATTGCCAGCCACATACGCAACCATTAACCCGGCTCAAGGGAGATAGGGTCACCTTCCCTATTCTCCACTTGAGTAATTCTTGCCTGGCGTGTCCACGTCACGGGGGTGGGCATCCTACACTTCAGTAGGTCGGAGTGATAGGATGGCGGAGTTCAGGCAAGGACCCAGTCCCGTGGGGTATAGCACGGAACCCATGCCCAGGGTTACGGGTGAAGTCCTTAATGGCAGCGGCGGCGGAGGAGGAGACTTCGGTACGGCAAAGCTGGCAGACGAGGCAACCCTCCCTTCTGGGGATTAAATGAGAAGGGGAATTTTTCCTCAGCTTGTGTAGGTAGCAGTGAACGGCTTTGAAGGCGGATGAGGAACAAGTGTCCCAACGGCAGAGAAGGCGGAAGAACTGTCACCAGCAGCGTCTGTACTCCAGAGGAGCGGCTGCAAAAGGCGTCTGTTCCCCATGTTAGGGGCGGTCTAAAGTAAAAACCTGGCAGTAGGTTATAAAATGCCTTTGGGTGTGGCGAGCCCATCGAACAAATAGCCTATATTATGAAAGTTTGTGAATTGTGGCCTCGGAAACAGCTAGGGCGTCCCCCGGAGGCGACGCGCAGCTCCCGGTGTCCTGGGGGAGCTGTGAGAAGTAGGCTACCAGACGTAACGAAGGTTGGTTTCATTAATGTCATGACACTCAATAGAAAGGTAGAAGAGCTAGTTGATTATATGGAGAAGAAAGATATAGCGATGCTGGGAGTGAGTGAAACGAAATGGAAAGGGAAAGGGCGAAAAGAAGTGAAGAAAGGGAAAGGGTACAGATTATATTGGAGTGGAGGACAGAAGGCAACGAATGGCGTTGGTGTCATATTGAGAGAGGACCTAGACCAGTATGTTGAAAAAATTGACCCGATTAGTGACCGGATTATCAAAGTCAGGCTTGGACTTGAGAGTGGTACAAAAGATTTTATACAGGTTTATGCTCCCCAAACAGGGAAGGTAGATGAACGTCTAGAAGAGCTGGAAAAGTGTATAGAAGACAAAGAAGTGATAATAATGGGAGACATGAATGCACATGTGGGAACAGATAGACAGGGAAAAGAAGAGATTATTGGCCCGTTTAGCTATGGAAATCAGGATGAAGAAGGAGACCTGTTAGTAGATTTCTGTAGGAGGAATGGATTAACTGTTGGAAATACGTGGTTTAGGAAAAAGAACTCGCAAAAAATAACTAGGTATGGATGGGGAGACAGGAAGACAAAGACAATGATTGACCTTATTCTGGTGGAAAAGGATAAACAAAGACAGTTAGTAGATGTGACAGCTATGCCCAGAGGAGATTTTGAAGGAGACCACAAAGTGGTGATAGCCAAAGTAAGGCTTGGTAAAATCACAAAACTAGTAGAAAAAAGGGAAAGAAAAATAAAGGTATGGAAACTAAAAGAGAAGGAGGTAATGGAAAAGTTTCAAGAGGAACTAAAACAGGAAATTCCCAAAGATGAAGCAAAAAGCATAGAAATGGAATGGACATGTTTTAAGAATGGATTTGTGAAGTGTGCAGTAAACACTTGTGGAAGATTATCAGGGAGGAAAAAGGAAAGGGAGACTCCTTGGTGGAACAACAGGGTAAAGGAAGCAGTTAAAGAAAAACAAATGGCATGGAGAAAGTGGATATGCAGCAAAGATGCAGAGAAATGGCAAAAATATAGAGAAGCCAAGAAGGCATGTCAAAAGATTGTACAAGAAGAAAAAAGGAAAAGCTGGGAAAGTTTCACTGAAACTCTAGAGGAGGATATCAAAGGAAGTAAAAAGGTTCTATATGGGCTAGTAAAAAACAGTGTGAAAGGTAGGGAAAACACAAAATTTGTAAAGATTATTTAGAATAATTTGGAAGAAGAAAGAGATCCCAGAAGAATGGGGAAAGGGTTTAATTATCCCACTTTTTAAGAAAGGTGACAAAAAGGAATGTAACAATTACAGAGGGATCACCCTTATTGCCCTTGTAGCCAAGATCTTTGAGAGAGTATTGGAAGGTAGACTGAGGAGGCAGACAGATGGAGAGATGGAAGAAGAACAGTATGGTTTTAGGAGAGACAGATCAACTTTTGATCTAATCTTTACACTAAGGCATATGATGGAGAAAAGATGGGAGTTTGGAAAAGACATGGTGATGACTTTTATTGATATTGAGAAAGCTTATGACAGTGTGCCTAGACAGGTGGTGTGGGATGTATTAAGAAAAAGGCAAGTTAACAGTGCAGAAGTGCAAATGGTGAAAGCTATGTACAAATATTGTGTCAGTAGCGTAAAGACCACTATAGGAGAAACAGAATGGTTCAAGGTGGAAACGGGTCTCCGTCAAGGAAGTGTATTGTCCCCCTTACTGCATCATAGTCATGGATGAAATCCACAAGAATGTTAAACAGAGATTGGGACAAGAGGCAATAAAGGCCATGCTGTTTGCAGATGATATAGTGATATGGGGTGAGGATGAAAAGGAAGTACAAAAACAAGTAGATGTATGGAACCAAGAGATTGAGAAGTTTGGGATGAAAGTTAGCACAGAGAAGAGCAAGACAATGGTAATGTCAAGGGGAAGTAAGGAGGGAAGAGGAAAGATAGAAGTGAACGGAAAAATTCTAGAAGTGGTGAAAAGTTTCAAGTACTTGGGAAGTGTGATCACAGAAGATGGAAAGATTACTGAGGAAATTGGAAAGAGAATACAACAAGCGAACAGCTTCTACCAGAGTGTTAGGGGTATTCTGTGGAACCAAGATGTCCCTAAGAAATGTAAGCAGGTATTATATTCAACCTATTATGGACCCGTACTAACATATGCAGCTGGAGCATGGACCATTACAAAAAGAGAGGAGAGTGGAATACAAGCAGCGGAGATGAAATTCCTAAGAGGTATAGAAGGGAAGACCAGAAGAGATAAAATCAGAAACGAGGAGATAAGAAGGAGGACAGGAATCTTGAAGCTGCAGGACAGGATAGAAACAACCAAGTTAAAGTGGTATGGACATATGATGAGAATGGGAGAGGAGAGAGTGCCAAAGAAAGCTTTTCTGGAAAAGGTTTCGGGGAAGAGACCGCGCGGAAGGCCCCGAAAGAGATGGGCAGATACAGTGTGGGAGTGCTTGGAGAAGAAGGGAGGAAAACCTGAAGATGTACTTAAAGGGGGAGAGGAGTGGTGGAGAGACAGGCAACGTTGGAGGTCCTTGATTCACAACCCGACCCAGGAAGCTGGAAACGGGAAATGAAGAAGAAGATTGCCAGCCACATTGTATCGACTTCTATGGTTGCACAAGAAAAAGACCATACTCGAATGCTGAAAAGGAACTTCAAAAAAATAAAAGCATCACTTCCATCAACTTCGTCTTACTCCGAAGTATTTACCCTTGAAGAAGTCAATGTGGCTATAAAAGACATCAACCATGGGAAAGCCCCCGGATTTGATGGCATTCATCCTGAGTTTCTGTTAAATCTGGGCCAAAATGCTCGAAAATGGCTTGCTCGATTTTTCAGTTATATTCTAAAAACAGGGATCCTCCCAAATCAGTTCAAGAAAACTAAAATTATAGCTGTTTTGAAGCCTGGTAAGCCAAAAGACGCTCCCCAAAGCTACAGGCCTA
This sequence comes from Meconema thalassinum, assembly GCA_946902985.2. Classification (NCBI taxonomy): domain Eukaryota; kingdom Metazoa; phylum Arthropoda; class Insecta; order Orthoptera; family Tettigoniidae; genus Meconema; species Meconema thalassinum. The sequence continues at coordinate 872,301,366 of OX336390.1, read as the reverse complement.
TAGCATTGCTGAGCTGTTGCTACAAACTTCTTGAAAGACTGATTTATAACAGGATCAGTCCGACTGTCTTAGAACACATTCCTGTGGAACAGGCTGGCTTTAAACCTAATCGCAGTTGTTGTGATCAAGTCCTTGCTCTTACATCGCATATCGAGTCTGGTTTTCACCTCCAGCTGAAAACTTCTGTTGTGTTTCTCGATCTGTCTGCCGCTTATGATACAGTATGGAGAGGGGGGTTACTCTATAAACTGTCTCGAATAATACCTTGCAAAACTACCGTGCAACTTATTGGTAACATGCTCAGTAACAGACTTTTCCAAGTCATTCTAGGAAAAAGAATGAGCAAACAAAGAAAGCTGAACAACGGGCTCCCACAAGGTTCAGTGCTGTCTCCCCTTCTCGTCAATCTGTATCTCTCTGATCTACCAGATACTCAGTCCAGAAAGTTTTGTTATGCTGATGATATAGCTTTAGCTATAAGGCACAAGGACATCAGTGTCATGGAGAATGTGCTCAATGATGACGTTGCTAGGCTTGAAAGTTATTTCCACAAATGGAGGCTCCAACCAAGTGCAACAAAAACTGAAGTATCATGTTTCCACTTAAACAACAGAATGGCTGATAGTGCAGTTCATGTATCGCTTCAAGGTTCTGTGCTGAGAAATAATCATCATCTTGCACAGTTTCGAGCCACTGGCCGGGTCTATTTGGAACACAAGCCTCTCCAACGTCTTCTGTCTTCCCACCATCTCTCAGCCTCCACCCTTGTCCAGTCTTCTCCTCTCTTCTTCACGCTTTCTTCCACCCCCTTCAGCCACCTGTCTCTCGGTCTTCCCCTCGGTATCTTTCCTTCCCACTTCGTCTCATGTACTCTCCTGGGTATCCTCTTCTCCCCCATTCGTTTTACATGTCCATACCATCTAAGTCTAGATTTCTCTATACCATCCTGTAATGGTTCCTCCTTCATTAATTCTCTGGTCCTCTCATTTCTTATTCTGTCCATCTTTGTAGCTCCAATACTGCTTCTCAAGAACCTCATCTCACTGGCCTGTATTTTGCTCTTCTCCCTTCCTTTCATAACCCAGGTCTCCGAGGCATTAGTCGGGATAGGGACATCCTTGCTCCATAGCATGCTTCTCACACTCCTCCGAAATGCTTCTGCCTGCCTCCCCCGCTCATTTATTTCTCTATCGTTTCGTCCATTATCTTGTATCAGGCTTCCCAGATACTTGAAACTCTCCACTTTCTTCAGCTGTTCCCCACCAATTGTTATTCCTGTTGTGGTTCTTTCCTTCTTCCTTGTTGTGATCACCATCTCGCTCTTATTTATGCTAAATTTCATCCCATATCCTTGTATTAATCCTTCCCACACGTCCAACTGTTCCTGTACCTCCTCCTCCTTGTTTCCCCAAATCATCAAATCATCTGCAAACACCATTGCTTTCATCTTTCCGTCCCCAATTACTTGTGCCACTCAGGTCATTATGTCATCCATCACCACAATGAAAAGTAACGGTGACAGTGCACTTCCTTGTTTCAGGCCGTTTCTCTGTTCCAACCAGTCTGATCTCTCTCCTCCCACTTTCACACAGCTCACGCTTCCCTTGTACATCTCCTTTATCCTCTTTATAGTCCATTTCTCTACTCCTCTATCCTCCAGGAACTTCCATACTTTGTTTCTGCATACACTGTCATATGCGTTCTCAATGTCCAGGAAGGCCATCAGTAGATCTGTTCCATACTCATAGTGCTGTTCTTGTAACTGCCTTACAGCAAAAATCAAATCCACTGTGGACCTTCCTGCTCTGAAGCCATGTTGTTCTTCCCTCATCCCTCCTTCTATCCTTGTCCTAATTCTCTTTTCCAAAACTTTCTCGAAGATCTTTGCACAATGACTCATCAGTGTTATTCCCCGATAGTTTCTGCAATCTGTTCTACTACCTTTCTTGAAGATCGGGACAATGATTCCTTTTTTCCAGTCCTCCGGGGTCTTCCTTTCCTTCCATGCTGTCCTCATCACTCGGTACAGCCACTGTATCCCCACCTCTCCTGCTGCTCTCACCATCTTCACACTCATCCACACCCGGTGCCTTCCCTCCTTTCTTCTTGTTCACTGCATCTTCCACTTCTTTCCATGTTAAGTCCTTTTCTGTTTGCAGTTCATCTTCCACTTCCCCGATTTCTTCCTCCTCACCATCTTTTCCATTTGGGCTCAGAAGTTCTTCAAAATATTATTTCCACATTTTCTTCAGTTCTTCCCTATTTTCTATCTCTTGTCCCCTTTTGTTCACCATTCTAACATAATCCGTAGGATCCTTCCGCCTCATATTTTTTACCATCCCATACAGGACCTTTTTTGTACCTTCACTATCCTCCTCCATCATCTTTGTCCACTCTTCCATCCACTTCCTTCTCTCCTCAGCCACCACTCTCTTCGCCTCCTTCTTTCTTTCCTGGTACTCTTCCCTTGTCTCTACCGTCCTATTTTGATACCACCTCCTAAAGGCTCTATTCTTTTCCCTTACTATATCTTTTGTCTTCTCATTCCACCATGGTGTTTCCTTCCACCTCTTCTTACTACTTGTCCTCCCACATACTGCTTCTGCTGCACCTACTAGTGTCTTCTTAAATCTAGCCCATTCCTCTTCCACCCCTCTTTCTTCATCTGTTGGAATTCCTTCCTTTACCATTTTGAGGTACTCGACCCTTCTATCCCCTTCTTTCAGTTTCCATATCCTTATACGTCTTTCCTGGTTCTCAGTCCCTTTCTTCTCCTTACTCCCTCTCAGGTTCATTACCAGCAATCGATGGTCGCTATCCAGGTTCTCCGATGGTATAACCTTGATGTCCGTGATGTTCTTATTTAGTTCTTTCTCATACAGTATATAGTCGACCACCGACTTCCTGGTCAAGTCATCACTGTACCATGTGATTGTGTGGCTCTCTCTTTTCTTGAACCCTCTGGTCCTAGAACACTCTCATAACCTTGTCTTTCTCTTCCTACATGGGCATTGAGGTCCCCCATAACAATCATATTTCTTCCTACCAGCTGCTTCTGCAATTCCTCGTCAAACTCCTCCTCCTCTTCAGAGGCGCAGCCTACTTGTGGAGCATACACTTGCACTATTTCTACGGTCTCTCCCCTCAGTGCTACTTTCGCTTTCATCATCCTATCACTTATTCTCCTCACTTCTTCTTTTAAACCATCTCGTACTACTACTCCCACTCCATTCCTCTTTCCCTCTTTATTCCCACTCCAGTACAGTCTATAGCCTTTTCTCAGTACTCTCCTTCCTTCCCCTTTCCACTTTGTTTCTGCCAATCCCAATAAATCCAACTTCCTTCTTTCCATCATATCCACGATCTCCTCCACCTTCCCCGTCAGCGTTCTTTGGTTTAAAGTTCCAAATCTTAGTCCGTGTGTACAGCCGTGTCGTCGTCTATTAAATCCATCCTGTCCGAGGCTCGTTCCATTTTTGAAAGCATTTGGTTTCATCCACTACTGGCTTGCTGGGCCTATCGTAGCTTCACCAGAGCCCCGTTAGCCGTCACTTTTCAGGGTTCCTGTAGGACCTTCACAGCTACCGTAACGGTCCCGGGGCACACGAAGTCCCTACTGTACTTCGCCCCTACAGGCAATCCCCTACTTTGTGCCGTTGCCCGTCTCCCACGACGTGGACGAGGGGTTGGACTTATGGGAGACCTGAGAAATAATAAACACCCTAAATATTTAGGTGTCACTCTGGATCGCACATTATCTTAAAAAAAAAAAAAAATCTTGAAAATACCGCCGCCAAAATTAGAAGCCGGAATAATATCCTGCAGAAGCTTTGTGGATCTACTTGGGGAGCTTCTGCTACAACTCTGAGGTGTTCTGCATTAGGTCTTGTCTTCTCCGTTGCTGAATATTGTGCTCCAGTTTGGCTGAACAGCCCCCATGTAAAGATAATTAATACCAAACTCAATAACACCATGAGACTGATCAGTGGCCTTATTAGATCTACGCCAACTTATTGGCTTCCTGTCCTCAGCAACATCATGCCTCCTGACCTACGCAGGAAAGCTGCCCTGATCCGAGAGTATAAGAAAATGATGAGTAATCCAGCTCTTCCTATTCACTGCGACATCCCTGATCTGAATAGAAACTGACTGAAATCTAGACATCCACCCATCAAATATGCTAGAGATCTCACAGGCAACAATTTTAAGCCGAATATCCAATGGAGAAATGAATGGAGAACCCACATCAACCTTGACGCTTGGAGTGACTTAAATGGAGATAGCGCTGCACCTGGTTTTGACCTGCCAAGAGGAACGTGGACTGCCCTCAGTAGGATCCGGCCTAACCACGGGGTCTGTGCTGAATCACTCTTCAAATGGGGTAAAATTCCTTCTCCCCAATGTGACTGCGGTGCTCCTTCCCAGTCATTTCACCACATTGTTCACGAATGCCATAGAAGAGCATATCAGGGAGATCGGTCTGACTTCCTGTTGGCAAAACCTGCAGCACTGCAATGGATACAGAATTTAGATTTAAAGATATGAGCCTGCCTTGTCATGTGATGCTGTAAATATGTATATATCAATGTTTATGTGTGTATATATTTATCTTGCATGCTTGTTGTCTGTATGTCATACGATAAATAAATAAATAAATATTGTAACTTCCAGTCGGTCAACACAAAATAATTCCAATTATTTATTAGAATATGTGAAGTAATAACCTGAAAAGTGATTAAGATATATATACAGTGGAACGTGGCTAATTCGAACTTCTATAATTCGAAATCTTCTTTAATTCGAATTTTTCTTTAGGTCCCTATCATTTTATATACCATCAATGCTAAAAAATCGTGGTTAATTCGAATTATATTTTGGATAATTCGAAGTTTTTACGTGTAAAAAGCCAATCGGAAGCCAAACAGTTGCATCTGGAATTCCCGAACAACGACTTTTATTATTGGCATGCGGCCCCTACTCGATTGTTAGGCGATTTTATTTTAGTAGAAATGACGTAGATGATTCTGTTTTCTGTTCCTTAAATTTGTTAGATTCTTTTATTTGTAATGGCCTAGAGACTTAATTGTAGGAAATAGGTAACAATCTCGAATCAATTTTGAAAAACAGTAAATTTCTCTAAGACTTAACTACATTGCTGGATTACTACTGTTGTTAAATAGGTGAATAGAACATTTTGGTTTTAGTTTATCATTTGAAACTTTTGAGGTTATCCACGATAGTCATTATACAGTACCGTTGTCTGTTAATCTGCTTTGTTGAACGTAATACATAGTATATAAGCACTTTACTTGTTAAAAACCTATGTAATATTATGTTAAATAACGGTTCTTGGATGAAAACTTAAAATTTGAATATTTTCTCTACCCTTTTCAAAGAACTTTCTTAATTCGAATTTTTGGATAATTCGAATTTTTTATCTGGTCCCTTGAGGTTCGAATTATCCAAGTTCCACTGTATATATATAGGGTGGCCATAAATGTTTTGGGCTAGACCGGGACATCGTAGTACCCGGGAGGAGTTCCCCCTAGTGAAGTCCTCCCACGTATCAAAAAACCTATTATTAATTATAACAGATTTATTTTCCTTGATACCAACTCACCCTAACATCTAACAAACAATTGTGTAGACTTTCAATTATTTCCCCCTTTTTTGACTAAATTACATTTAATTTTAATCAAATAAATTAAATATAAACATTTGTTAATATTAATGTCAGGCTAAACGTGGGAGGTGTGTTAAATTTTAATCATCAGCCCGTTCATCAGATTCTTTTTCTTTATCATACCAAAAGTATTTTTGGGAACTACTTATCTTTCTCAATACGTCTTTGTTTTTTAAGAGCTTCTGGTAAAACTGGTCACAAGTGTATTTAAAATTCACTCGAACCATCAACATTGAACTCATTGTCATTAGATCAAGTCCAGATTTCTCAGACGACCACAAGTTGTTCATGATGGAAAAAACTCTTTCTACGGGAGCACTGGTTCCTGGCAAACACATAGCAAATTCAACAACTTTCAAAATAGTATCATATGCAATGTGCTCACTACTAAGCCTTGCGAATATTTGCTTCTGTCTCTCTTCAACAGGAGTTTTTACCTTGGTTCCGTCCACTCTGTTCCATTCCTTTATGTTTTCAGACACAATCTCTTTAACACACTGCCACTGATCAAAGAGTTTGGTTTCTTTGTCTTGATCTTCAGATATTTCCTTGATCTGTCTGGCATTAAAATTAGATAGACTGGTCTGGGCCTTGGAGGCTGGATTTAGACAGCTCCTTAACCTGGTCCATGAGGCAATTATAATTGGCTACATGGATAATTCTTGCCAGGCGCGTCCACGTCGCGGGGGTGGGCAACGGTACTGTAATATACCATGGAACTACAGTACCGGCTAAGTTCTGGTGAGGACCCAGTCCTATGGGGTATAACATAGGCCCCGTGCACAGGGTTACGTGCGAAGACCTCAACGGAATCTGCAGCGGAGAAGATGGACTTCGGAACGGTGGAGATTGCGGAAGGGGCAACCCAGTACTCAGGGAATAGTATGAGTACAGCATCAATCGGCAGCGCCTGTTTCCCAGGTTAGGAGCGGCTGCAAGGGCGTCTGTTTCCCATGTTAGGGGCGGCCTGTATAATAGCTGGCAGTAGCTTCATAAAATGCCTTTGGGAGTGGCGACCCCATCGTAATAACAGCCTAAAATGGAAATGGCACTTGGAGGAGTATGTTGAAGTGGTCGAGTGTGTGAGTGACAGATTAATGAAAATTAGAATGAAGACGAAAAATGACGTGATGGACTTCATACAAGTGTATGCACCACATACTGGAAACAGAGAAGAAGATATTGAAGTATTCCTGGAGGATGTAGAAAGAGTAATTTCAGATGTAGAAGTGGTGATCATGGGAGATATGAATGCACAAGTCGGAAACGAGAGACAAGGAAAGGAAGAAGTCATTGGACCATATGGATATGGGAAAAAGAACCGGGAAGGAGAGGAACTTGTAAACTTTTGTGAAAGGAATGGACTGATAGTGGGTAATTCATGGTTTCGGAAGAAAAACAGCAGGAAAATTACGAGATATGGTTGGGGCGATAGAAGAACAAAATCAGTAATTGACTACTTTCTGGTGGAAAGGACTAATCGCAGAAAGCTGATAGATGTGACAGCTTTACCAGGAGAAGCATTTGATGGGGACCATAGAGCTGTGGTGGCCAAATTTAGATGGGAAAAATTGGAAAACCTAAAGGAGATCAGAGAAAGTAAAATAAAAGTATGGAAATTGAAAGACAAAACTGTACAGGAAGATTTCCAGGAGAGATTGAAGCAACAAATCCCAGTTACTGAAGTGGAAAACATAGAAGAGGAATGGTCCCACTTTAAAAAGGCATTTGTTGGTGCAGCACAGAGTGCTTGTGGTAGGACGTCAACAAGAGTGAAAGAGAAGGAGACACCGTGGTGGAATGAGGAAGTGAGGAAAGCAGTGAAAGAAAAGAAGTCTGCATGGAGAGAAAGGAACCGAGATCAAACAGAAGAAAGCAAAAGGAAGTATCACGACAGCAAAGGAGGTGTAAGAAAGTGGTAGGAGAAGAAAAGTTGGGAAGAATTTACACGAAGAATGGAAACAGATGTAAGTGGCAGTAAAAGGATGCTGTATGGACTTCTAAGAAGTAAGAGGAAAGAAAGAGTTACTACAAAGCTAGTGAAAAAGGAAGATGGAGAGTTGTTAACACACCCAGAAGAGATAAGGGGACTATGGAAGGAGTATTTCGATACGCTATTGAATGTGAGCAATTGTACTGGTGAGATGGAAGTGACACAACCTGACGACTCTATAACAGAAGATGATATAACAATGCTGGAGGTGGAATTACCAGTACAGAAAATGAAGATGGGAAAAGCAACAGGGGTGGATGAAATCAGTGTAGAAATGATAAAGGCTGCTGGACCTGTTGGTATGCAATGGTTGTTTCGACTGCTAAAGTGTGTGTGGAAACGGAAATGTGTACCAGAAGACTGGGAGAAAAGGCTAATAATACCAGTGTTTAAGAAGGGGGACAAGAAAGTGTGTGATAACTATAGAGGGATCACCCTCATATCACAGATAGTAAAAATACTGGAAAGGTTATTAGAAAGTAGAATGAGAAGAAAGGTGGAAGGAGAGTTGCAAGAGGAACAGTATGGCTTCAGGAGGGGAAGATCCACAGTGGACCCAATCTTTAGCTTGAGGCAGGTGATGGAAAAGGACTGGGAATATGGAGAGGATTTGATCATGACTTTCATAGATCTAGAAAAGGCATATGATAGTGTCCCCAGAGAGAAGGTATGGGAAACCATGGTTAAGAAGAGACTGGGAAGAAATGTTGGAAATGGTGCAAGCAATGTACAACAACTGTGTTAGCAGCGTACTGACCCCAGTTGGAAAGACAGATTGGTTTAGGAACAAGATTGGACTAAGACAGGGGAGTGTGCTGTCACCTCTCTTGTTCATAATGGTGATGGATGAAATTGTAAAGGAAACAATGGAAGGATATGGACATAAAGAAATGAAGTTACTGTTATTTGCAGATGATATTGTGGACTGGGGAAGGAACACCGAAGAAGTGCAAAAACAACTAGATGCACTGATTGAAAATATTCAGAAGTACGGCCTGAAAATCAGTATAGAGAAAAGCAAGACCATGGTGATGACAAGAGGGGAAAGACAAGGAAAGGGCACTGTGAAAATTGGAAGTCAGAGTTTGGAAATTGTGGACACGTTCAAATACCTAGGAAGTGAATTGATGCAAACTGGTAGGTTGGACATGGAGATTGGCAAGAGGGTACAGCAGAGCAATGCATTCTATCAAAGTGTAAGAAAACTTGTTTGGGATAAGGAAGTACCAAGGAAAAGCAAGGAGGTAATGTATAAAGTGTACTAACTTATGCAGCTGAGACTTCGACCCTGACAAGCAGGCAAGAGAGTAGAATCCAAGCCAGTGAAATGAAATTCCTAAGAAGTATGATAGGAAAGACAAGGAAAGACAGAGTGAGGAATGAAGATGTAAGGAAGGAAGTTGGGATGGGAAAACTAAATGAAAGAATTGAGAAGAATAAAGTAAGGTGGTTTGGACATGTAAAGAGGATGGAGGAAAATAGAATACCAAGACAGATGCTGGAGGCAAAGTGCAAGGGTAAGAGAGCAAGAGGAAGACCTAGAACAAGGTGGATTGATTCAGTGAAGAACAGCGTAAGAAAAAGAAATCTGGACTGGGACAAGATCGTGGAAGAAGAATGGTGGAAGGAAAGAGGAAAGTGGAGAAGTGCCATAAATACCCCGACCCGGCAGGAGCTGGATAAGGGGAAATGATGATGAGACTGGTCTGGATATCACTCCATGATGGAACTGTTTGTAGTAAAATCCACTGCATGTTAAATACGCCTCCGAAGCTCAATTCCCATTTGTCTAAATAGTCAACACAAGTTTTGTAAAACTTTTTCACTGTTGCTGTCAAATCCTGGACATTTAGTTCTCGTTCTCCTTCTTCCTGTAAGTTTAATATCAGTGTTTTCACATTAGTAGGAATAAATCCCCCTTCTTCTCTAGATTTCATCACACTTATGAGTGAGTGTATGCGCCAAGCAACTTCAGTAGCAGAGACATTATCCTTCTCCATCTTCAAAACTGTGTTCAAAAGTTGAAATCTGGGATGTCGCAAACATCAGCCATGGCTTAAAACATGCATTTTCAAAAAGTTGGCTTAGAAAGTAAGGGCATTTTTCCTGGGAAAGAAAGTAGGACTTCAGGCCTTCAAATATATTCAGAATCCGTGTAATAGCTGGGCCAAGAGACAGAAAACGAGTGTTTCCGTACTCTAATAACTTTGAATATTCTTCTTCTTCTACCTTATCCGATACGGACGTTGGCTACCACCATGGCTAACACCTTATCCTGTGCAATCCTGAAGAGTTCCGTGGAAGACAGCCCAAACCACGTTCTTAAATTATCCATCCAAGTTATTCGTCTCCTTCCCGGTCCACGCTGACCTTCAATTTTACCCTGAAGTATAACTTGAAGCAGACGGTATTTTGGACTCCTCATCATGTGTCCCAAGTATTCCAATTTCCTCTTCTTAATTGTGTTTAACAGCTCAGGTTGGCTGCTACACGCTGAAGAACCTCGGCATTACTCACATGTTGTGTCCACGAAATTTTAAGAATCCACCGGTATATCCACATTTCAAAAGCTCGAATCTTCTTTTCTGTAGCTACGGACAAGGTCCAAGCTTCAACACCATAAAGAAGGGTGGAGACAACATAACATTTCACAATTCTTTTCTTAAGCGTCATACTGAGATCTCGACAGCATAGTAGTTGTTTCATTGTCATAAAGATGGATCTAGCCTTCTCTATACGGCATCTTATTTCAACCGAAGGATCCCAATTCTCATTAATGTTCTGTCCTAAATAAACCAAACTCTTGACTCGCTCAATCTGATGTCCATCGACTAAAAGGACTTGTGACAATGCTGGTTTTCGCGATATCATATATTTTGTTTTCTTAATGTTGAGGTCAAGGCCATATTGTTTACTCTTTTGATACACCATAGTAACAATCTCTTTTAAGTCCTTCGAAACTATTTGCAATCAATACAGTATCATCTGCGTACCGTATATTATTAATATAATTACCATTGACCTTAATACCTTGTTGAATGCCATCAAGTGCCTCAGAGAAAATCTGTTCTGCATAGATATTATAAAGAAGCGGTGAAAGAATGCATCCTTGTCTCACACCACGCATTATTTCCACTGATCTCGATATATGTCCATCAATTCTGATACTAGCCTTTTGACCCCAGTATAAGTTAATGATGATCCGAATGTCTTTCTCATCTATTCCTGAGTTCTTGAGTGCATTATACAACTTATCATGCTGACAACGGTCAAAGGCTTTTGCATAGTCCAGAAAACATGCATATACATCCTGATTTACCTCACGGCATCTCTGGAAAAGAACTTGAAGCTCTAATAATGCCTCACGAGTTCCTAGACCATTGCGGAACCCAAACTGCGTGTCACTGATATTCATCTCGCATTTCCTGTATATGCGGTTATGGATAACTTTGAGAAATATCTTGAGCACATGACTCATAAGACTGATTGTCCTGAAGTCACTACATGACTTAGCCATCGGTTTCTTCGGAAGAGCAATAAATGTAGACAAGAGCCAGTCTTCTGGTAATATGACCGTGTCGTATATCTTGTTATATAAATTAGTGAGCGTCACAATGCTATCATCATCCAAGATCTTCAATAATTCCACTGGAATGTCATCTTGACCAGGAGCCTTACCATTTTTCGCTATCCTAATCGCATATTTCACTTCATCCATGGTGATCATAGGTCCAACAACTGAAGGAATTTCGGGTCGGGAAGGACGATGATCATCATAAAAAAGCTCTTGTATATAGTTCTCCCAAACCTGTAATTTTTCTTCAACTTCAAATACCGTGTTATCTTGACTATCAACTAAGTTGACTGTGTTTCTTTTCCTGTGTCTACCTGAAACTTCTTTGATTTTCTTATGGACCTGGAAAGTATCATATTTACTATTAAGTTCTTCAATTTCTTTGCACCTATCTGACATCCAAGCTTCCTTGGCTTGTCTGATCTTATTCTTTATCAATCTATGAATAAACCAATATTCTTCATTATCTCTTCCTTTGACCTCTCTTCGTTTATCCATTAGATTCAATATTTCATCCGTCATCCATGCCTTCCTTTTTTTATGTTGTCTCTTGTTCTTAAGAAAATGATCTCCAACCCTCTTCAATGAGGTTTTAAAAGTGTCCCAAAGTTCCAAGGGCTGCATGTCATTTGAATTCAACGTCTTAAGATCAGTGGCAAGAGCAGCAGCCACCTGTGACCTTGTATTTATTTCCCGAAGGGCATCAGTATCATATTTCTTTTGTGTTGTTTTTATCGGAATCTTGTTAAGCCGGACACAAATTTTGCTAATGAGAGGATTGTGGTCAGAAGGAACATCTGCTCCTGGATAGGTTTTTGCAAAAATCACGCTGTTCCTAATCTGTTTTTAATTAGAATGAAATGAATTTGATTTCTTATTATGTTGTCTGGACTATCAGCAGGTGCTTTCCACGTATAAAGTCTCCTGGCAGGAAGCTTAAACCAAGTATTAGCAATGACAAAGTTCTCCTCTCTACAAAACTGCACTAAACGATCCCCTCTGTTGTTTCTTTGTCCGAGACCCCACTGCCCCACAATGTGTTCTTCAGAACCTTTCCCAACCTTTGCATTAAAATCTCCCATAACAAGGGTTACATCATGTTCTTTGGTGTCTTTGAGGACGGTCTGAATTTGGGCATAGAATTCCTCAACATCTTCATCGCTTTTGTCACTAGTAGGGGCATACACTTGAATGAGATTAATGTGGAAAGGTTTACCACGTAACTTTAACATAATTATTCTACTGGAGAATGGTATACAACTGATAACAGCAGACTGCAAACTTTTGTCCACTATAAAACCCACTCCATGCAAATGCCTGGCATCATTATTACCACTGTAATATACCATGCAATCCTCCACATTACAATCTTCTGTCCCCGGCCATCTCATCTCACTTATACCCATTATGGACACATTCATCCTCTTCATCTCATGAATTGTATTGTGAATCTTTCCTGCTTCAAACATACTCCGTACATTCCACGTTCCTATCTTCAGGGCTGACCGGGAGATTCTTCGCACCCTCTGACCACTTAAGGTCTGCCCGGGACTAAGGGCCAATGTAATTGGGTTTTCAGCCATGAAGATTATCCTAGGGAAAAATAATTGAGGTGGTTTCCCGTTGCCTTCCTCAATGCGCAGTAACCACATCACATTCCAACATCCAAGGAAGCCAAGATATGATGCAGCTGTTTGCTGATGCAAGGTCGACAGATCGGTCTTGTATCAACAATAATGATATAGCTGCTGCCACTATATCATGTCCTCAGTTGATCCGCGGGTGCAAGCACCACTCTCAACAAGAGCCCCTATCAGCCATTGGGACGCGCCGTGTCGGGGTTGAGGACTTCCCTGCCCAGATCCATCTTCCACAGAGTACAGAAAAGCCCTTACTCAGTTCACAGCTCCTCCCCCATGGAAGCTGCACCTGGCACGGTGCTTTTTAATGAGTTTGGAAAGACAGTCATTTGACCTAAAACTGTGTCCATGAACAACTGCATGGTAGGCCTTCTTGAATATTCTACTCCAGCAAAATCTCAAAATTCTTTCAGTTGCTCAGTTCTGATGGTATATATGTGGAAGTATTTATATACTTTAACTGCGAAGCATTCAATATCAAACGGTAGACAATCTACGGCTGTTGGAATACAGTTGTGGACTATGTGGGCACCACACCCTACTACGATTATTTCTTTCTCTAAACTGTTGGAGATGTTGCCACACATTATTTTTCCCTTTTCTAGCGGCCCCGCCAAAATTTGTTTTAGTGTTTTCAGCACTCATAGCTACTAACTTTTCTTTAAGGTTTTTGTTTTTTATTAGTTCCTCAAGCATTTTGCTCTGGGTAACAGAATGTTCATTGGGAAGCGAAGAAAAGGAAATCATTTTAACGTGGACTCCAGATAGTGGCAAAAAATAACGAACAAGTACAGGAAAACATTTTTCTGCCTTTTTGTTTGATGCGTCTATGCTGAGAGAAACAGACCCATAGGACCCAATTCCTTGTCCACTTCATTTATGGATAGTGGAGTCAAGACATTACACACAATTGCCTAACTTTTGGTCTTTCCAGAAGAATATTTTGGCTCATAAAGCTTTTTAATGAGTTTGGAAAGACAGTCATTTGACCTAAAACTGTGTCCATGAACAACTGCATGGTAGGCCTTCTTGTGCAGAGATTTTATCATCGGTGTCCTTTTTTAAGATAAAATGTTGTAAATTAGAAGAAGTGCTGACAGCTTTCTCAGCATCTTAGTTTTTTTCATTTTTGTGTGTTGAGTAACATAATTTCTTCCCCCATGAGCGACAGAAAAAATGGACAACACAGGTTATGCATACTACTTTTGATCTGTCGGCGGTAGAAATGTCAGTTTTCATCATCATCATCATCTTGCACAGTTTCCAGCCACTGGCCAGGTCTGTTTGGAACACAAGCCTCTCCAACGTCTTCCGTCTTCCCACCATCTCTCAGCCTCCACCCTTGTCCAGTCTTCTTCTCTCTTGTTCACGCTTTCTTCCACCCCCTTCAGCCACCTGTCTCTCGGTCTCTTTCCTTCCCACTTCGTCTCGTGTACCCTCCTGGGTATCCTCTTCTCCTCCATTCGTTTTACATGTCCATACCATCTAAGTCTAGATTTCTCTATATCAGCCTGTAATGGTTCCTCCTTCATTAATTCTCTGGTCCTCTCATTTCTTATTCTGTCCATCTTTGTAGCTCCAATACTGCTTCTCAAGAACCTCATCTCACTGGCCTGTATTTTGCTCTTCTCCCTTCCATTCATAACCCAGGTCTCCGAGGCATACGTCAGGATAGGGACATAGTACGTCCGATATATGATCTTTTTGCTGTTCTGAGGGACATCCTTGCTCCATAACATGCTTCTCACACTCCTCTGGAATGCTTCTGCCTGTCTCCCCCGCTCATTTATTTCTCTATCGTTTCTTCCATTATCTTGTATCAGGCTTCCCAGATACTTGAAACTCTCCACTTTCTTCAGCTGTTCCCCACCAATTGTTATTCCCGTTGTGGTTCTTTCCTTCTTCCTTGTTGTGATCACCATCTCACTCTTATTTATGCTAAATTTCATCCCATATCCTTGTATTATTCCTTCCCACACGTCCAACTGTTCCTGTACCTCCTCCTCCTTGTTCCCCATATCATCAAATCATCTGCAAACACCATTGCTTTCATCTTTCCTTCCCCAATTACTTGTGCCACTCAGGTCATTATGTCATCCATCACCACAATGAAAAGTAACGGTGACAGTGCACTTCCTCGTTTCAGGCCGTTTCTCTGTTCCAACCAGTCCGATCTCTCTCCTCCCACTTTCACACTGCTCACACTTCCCTTGTACATCTCCTTTATCCTCTTTATAGTCCATTTCTCTACTCCTCTATCCTCCAGGGACTTCCATACTTTGTTTCTGCATACACTGTCATATGCTTTCTCAATGTCCAGGAAGGCCATCAGTAGATCTGTTCCATACTCATAGTGCTGTTCTTGTAACTGCCTTACAGCAAACATCAAATCCACTCTGGACCTTCCTGCTCTGAAGCCATGTTGCTCTTCCCTCATCCCTCCTTGTATCCTTGTCCTAATCCTCCTTTCCAAAACTTTCTCAAAGATCTTTGCACAATGACTCATCAGTGTTATTCCCTGGTAGTTTCTGCATTCTGTTCTACTACCTTTCTTGAAGATCGGGACAATGAATCCTTTTTTCCAGTCCTCTGGGGTCTTCCTTTCCTTCCATGCTGTCCTCATCACTCGGTACAACCATTGTATCCCCACCTTTCCTGCTGTTCTCACCATCTTCACACTCAACTCATCCACACTCGGTGCTGTCCCTCCTTTCATCTTCCTCACTGCATCTTCCACTTCTTTCCATGTTAAGTCCTTTTCTGTTTGCAATTCATCTTCCTCTTCCCGATTTCTTCCTCCTCGCCGTGGTTTCCATTTGGGTTCAGAAGTTCTTCAAAATATTCTTTCCACATTTTCTTCAGATCTTCCCTACTTTGTTCACCATTCTAACATAATCCGTAGGATCCTTCCGCCTTTCTTTTTTACCATCCCATACAGGACCTTTTTTGTACCTTCACTATCCACCTTCATCATCTTTGTCCATTCTTCAATCCACTTTCTTCTCTCCTCAGCCACTATTCTCTTCGCCTCCTTCTTTCTTTCCTGGTACTCTTCCCTTGTCTCTACCGTCCTATTTTGATACCACCTCCTAAAGGCTCTATTCTTTTCCCTTACTATATCTTTTGTCTTCTCATTCCACCATGGTGTTTCCTTCCACCTCTTCTTACTACTTGTCCTCCCACATACTGCTTCTGCTGCACCTACTAGTGTCTTCTTAAATCTAGCCCATTCCTCTTCCACCCCTCTTTCTTCTTCTGTTGGAATTCCTTCCTTTACCATTTTGAGGTACTCGACCCTTCTATCCCCTTCTTTCAGTTTCCATATCCTTATACGTCTTTCCTGGTTCTCAGTCCCTTTCTTCTCCTTACTCCCTCTCAGGTTCATTACCAGCAATCGATGGTCGCTATCCAGGTTCTCCGATGGTATAACCTTGGTGTCCGTGATGTTCTTATTTAGTTCTTTCTCATACAGTATATAGTCGACCACCGACTTCCTGGTCAAGTCATCACTGTACCATGTGATTGTGTGGCTCTCTCTTTTCTTGAACCAGGAGTTCCCAACTAGCAGGCTGTTCCTCTGGCAGAAGTCCAACAGTCTCTTTCCTTCCTTATTTCTTCCGCCCCAACCCTCTGGTCCTAGAACACTCTCATAACCTTGTCTTTCTCTTCCTACATGGGTATTCAGATCCCCCATAACAATAATATTTCTTCCTACCAGCTGCTTCTGCAATTCCTCTTCAAACTCCTCCTTCTCTTCAGAGGCGCAGCCTACTTGTGGAGCATACATTTGCACTATTTCTATGATCTTTCCCCTCAGTGCTACTTTCACTTTCATCATCCTATCACTTATTCTCCTCACTTCTTCTTTTAAACCATCTCGTACTACTACTCCCACTCCATTCCTCTTTCCCTCTTTATTCCCATTCCAGTACAGTCTATAGCCTTTTCTCAGTTCTCTCCTTCCTTCCCCTTTCCACTTTGTTTCTGCCAATCCCAATAAATCCAACTTCCTTCTTTCCATCATATCCACGATCTCCTCCACCTTCCCCGTCAGCGTTCTTATGTTTCAAGTTTCAAATCTCAGTCCGTGTGTACAGCCGTGTCGTCTATTATATCCATCATGTCCGAGGCTTGTTCCATTCTTGAAAGCATTTGGTTTGATCCACTACTGGCTTGCTGGGCCTATCGTAGCTTCACCAGAGCCCCGTTAGCCATCACTTTTCAGGGTTCCTGTAGGATCTTCACAGCTACCGTAGCGGTCCCGAGGCACACGAAGTCCCCACTGTATTTCGCCCCTACAGGCAATCCCCTACTTTGTGCCGTTGCCCGTCTCCCACGACGTGGACGAGGGGTTGGACTTATGTCAGTTTTAATAAACATAAATTCTCTCTCCAAATCTTCAATGAAAACACATAACCGTTTTTGCTGTTTTGAGAGAGACATTATTCACAACACATACACCAATAAATGACGACATGTTTTCCTCGAACAGACGAAATGTACACTAAAACTGAGCAACCGTGCGACCACATTCACCAAATAGAGGGAAAGAAAATACACAGTACATCCTCTCACCAATAGATCAGAATGGCGACTGGCACTGCACTGGCTCTGGCTGGCGGGGGAACGCGCCGCGTCAGTTACAATGGGTACAGTCAGCGAGAAAATCTCAACGTTTATCGCGAAGTACAGTCGATACAAGCAAACGTGCATCAAGTAGCACAGAAACGATGAATTTTCGTGCACTTTTGAAGACTGTACCACAGTTTTTTCAAGTTTTTACGAGTTGCCATGAAACTATTGTTAAATTATTGTCTTTGCTAGTAAAAATATTTATTTTTTATTTGCACGAAACCGGGACATTGTAGGGAATTTTCGGAACGCCCTCAAAAGCGGTCTAAACCGGGACGTATGGCGCATGTATACACTCTTTACGGAACAAACACTATTTCTTTTGATTACACATGTAGTACTGTCTTCAGTTAAACATATGGTTACATGAGATGTTCAAAATGTTCACCGTTGGCTGCCAGACACATAGCAGAACGACGAGCGGTCGCTGCAACGACGTCCGTCAATGTTTGAATGGGGACCGCTGCACATGCCGCTGTAATTCCTGGTGAAGGGCCTCCAACGTGCGCGGCTTACGTCGATAGACTTGATTTTTCACAGTTCCCCACAAGTAAAAGTCCATAGGAGTAAGATCTGGCGACCGTGGGGGGAACTCAATGGGCCCTCTTCGTCCAATCCAATGTCCCGGCAGATGGAGGAAAGCTCTTACTGCTACATGGTAGTGTGGTGGCGCTCCGTCCTGTTGGTAGAAGACTTAATCATCGGCTCCATAAAGTGCATGTAAAGCTGGTAAAATTAATATGCATAACATTCCCAAGTACACTGCTCCAGTGACAGTACCATCAAAGAAAAAGGGTCCTAGTAAGCCCCTCGACGACAGTCCACACCAGACATTAACCCCTGGTAGATTGACCGCCTTGTCCACATGAACATGCAGATTTTCCGGAGCCCAGTAGACACAGTTTTGTCGATTCACTGTTGCATTAAGTTTAAACTGGGCTTCATCAGACCACACTAACTTCATCAGAAATTGTTCATCTTGGGTGACCATTTTCTGATACCATTCGCAAAATTGCATTCGACGATCGGGATAATCCTCGTTAAACGCATGCAGTAATCGTGGGATATAAACTTTCCACTTAGCTGTTTTCAAAATCCATCGTACACTTGTACTGCTAATCCCCACTTCCCGTGCACTTTGCGTAGCAGACTTCTGTGGAGAATTAGCAAACCTTTCCAGCACGTGAGCCGACAAAGCAGGACTAGTAGCTGTAAGCGTTCTTCCCGATCTTCCTTTGTGAATATCAAAAATATTTCCATGCGTCTCAAACTTCCCAGTAATGCTTTTAATTGTTAGGCGTGTTGGGGGTTCTGTTTCAAACTCCCTCATCCACTAACGTTGCACTTCGACGGCATTACCAAACCTGATAAACCACTTCAGAATGTACTTTCGCTGCTCGGACGTCAAGCGTGCTCCAGCCGTTTCGGTTTCTCACTATCGTGATGTCAGTACCGACATCTGTTGAGCGAAAGACCATTCTACAACATTTTAAAACCATAATAACAGTTGACAATGTCCATATCCCGATATCGTCTGGAGTGTGTACATTTTTTTGGCGGACTCTGTATATATATATTGTGCCCATTTCAACAATGAAATATGCAAATCACAGTTTGCCAGCAATGCTCAATCGGGAGTGATAATAATGTTATTGGTTTTACGTCCCTTTTAACTACACTGGCTTTTAGAGACGCCGGGGTGCCGGAATTTTGCCCCGAAGGGGATCTTTAACGTGCCAGTAAATCTACGGACACGGCTCCCTCGCATTTGCGCACCCTCAAATGCCAGCTGACTGCGCCAGGTTTCGAACCTGCAACCTTGGGCTCAGCAAGCGAGAACGTTACCCCTGAGCCACGCAGCCAGACATCAATCGGGAGTATCGGGGTTCATGGTTTGTTCTCCCACTCTGTGACTTACACACTTTGGATTAAGCATAGGATACACTTCCAAAAATAAACAAAATCAAACTCCTACTGTCAAAACATTTAATTATCCAAAATATGACGCTACAAAAATAAACAATGAAAATACTGACACTACACTTCACACTTGTCCAAAGCTGAACAAGGAATTCAAATTAAATAATCACAAAACAATAATTACTGGTTTTCCAAAAAACCAAACAAAAACTCCAACTAAGTTTCACTCCCATATGGCGTCAATTCTAATTCTTAAAAAAAACGAGCTCCAAATGGCTCGTTAAAGTTTACCTGCACTGTGTTAATAATTAAACACACATCATTTAATTTTTATATGAGTATATCTGGCTTTAATCAGAATATCATAGTATGGCTAATCATTAATTAATTTCGGGCTCTCACAAGACTCATCTGTTACCATCACTCTCTCTCAAGCTACCAACTCACTACCGTGATTGGAAAAATTTGCGTATCCCCGAGTTATAGAAAACTACTGAGCAAGTCAACTTAAGATTACTCCCAGAATCTTAATGTTTTCATAAGAACTCGTGAATCACTGAATCATTTAATAATAAAGTTAGGGATTTATATATATTGTCTTCAAAGACAATTATATCTTAAGGAAGCAACGATCTGAACTCTGCAAGCGAGAATAATGAATGTAAAAGGACCTCAGTTCAAATACTGGGGACCTCAGTTCAAATACTGGGTCGTTAAAACGATCTTAAACACTTCCGTGTACTGTGAATCAGACCCGTTCCTAACCTACCTCACTAAAAGAGTGTAAGGGTCTGTCTCAACACTTGGCTGATTTATTGCTGTGGAGGGAGGGGAGCTCTACAGTCTCGCTTCCGCAGGGGACTGGCTATTCAGCTTTTAAACACAACTGCTTCAAATGCATTTCTCTGAATGGCAAGGCTTACGATACAAATTAACCACAAGACACTATTAGGTTCTACAGACCTATTCTTTCAGCTCCGGTAAAGTATAATTATGAAGTGTCCTCATTAGCGGGTAAAGAAATTCAATAAAACAACCAATATTAAGGGGCTTCAACACGGACGACTGAGTTCGATCCTTTAAAATGCCTCAGGAGCAGTATCCCAACTTTGAGGACTTACAACATTTGAGACTTACGGAAGGCCTAGCACGCCACCAGCGCTTATAATACAACATAAATTGCACCCTTTTCACAATTCAACATAACTCAATACCGCTACTAACTGTCCCTCACAATTACTTTTACCGAGCATTTCAACGCATTCCTAGCGTGACAAATTATTTCAACTGCGCGACATGGCGCTCATACATAAAATAGCCAAGTTGCCTTTCAAAGAACGAAATAAATTCAAATCAAAGTTTGATCTACGTCTCAAAATATATATACTCAGCCTCCATCAACAATAATAATTTCTACCATAAAGAACAATATTGATTCACAACAATTAATAATTCATCTAAAGGAGCTCTTGCAGCTACCACTTACTCAATATAAAATTCATCACTTAATTAATTTATTTAATTATTATTATTATTATTATTACGCTTGCTTTACCATAGTTATATCATTTACCATTACAGTGGAACCTCGTTGGTACGTTTTTCAAGGGAACGAAAAATTTGGACGTAAAAAGCGGGAAAACGTACTAATGAAAAATGAACATTAAACCTCATTAACTTGTTTCAGTGAGAGAAAAGTTTAAAAAAACGTGTTAATCGGAAGTACGTACTATCGAATAAACAATTTTAAACAACCTACAGAATTATTGTATTACAGAACTAGTTTACACAGCACAGAGAAACGAGAGCAATGAAAACTAGAGAAAAATGTACTATTCCGGTACCGTACTCTAAATTGAAGTACCGGTACTGTAGTACGAGTTGAAGTATTTAACTTTCTATCATTGATTTCAGCTTAAATACATGTTTTTCTTGATATTCTGTGGAAAAGAAGTGCCGTATTCTTTGGCGTGAACGATTGGATATAACCGAAGTTTTTTTTAGGTTAGAAATGCTCGCGCGTGTACAGAAAAAAAAATCCTCGCACGTAAGGTAAGGATTTCTGTCTACTTCTTCAAGAATTTTTATTTACTCATCACTAGTTAACGATTTAATGACTTTCTTAGGCCTATCCATTATTTCAATACGACGCAACAAAATTATCACTAGGTTTCACAACTTCTTCGGTAGTGTAATGCGTGAATCAGATCGTATTGAGTTTCAAGGTCGATACGGTAAAATTGTGGAATCGGACCGTATCCAAACTGGTGTTCAGGAACGTGATTGTAAACGCATATCGTATTGAAAGCAATTCTGCGCGCTCTTGAGTTACATTTTTAAACTAATTTAGGCCTACTCTCGTCTGTCGCCGAACTCTCTAATCGCTAATTTTACTTTCTGCCCATATTCTTCGTTACTGTTTGTGTTCCTGTCGTGGTTGATAAGCGTAGTTTGTTGCACGTGTTTTTAGCATTAATGTATTTTTGTCTGTTTTACCTTTAATGTCTGGTGTATCCGTACGTAAATTGTGGCACGTTACAGGTCGCATTCGGGGCAACATTCCGGCGTCTCTAAAAGCTTTAAGCTTCAGTAGTTAAAAGGGACGTAAAAACAATAACATTTTATCATTATTAAACTGACCGTAAACTTGCTAAAAACAAACAACATCAAAATCTTCCGCGCATCCTTTTTACGTGTTTACAAACCACCCGTAAAAGAAAAAGTCGGACGATAATTACAGGTCCTTTATGTTTTACTGTTTAATACGAGTTAGCCAACAAAACTGCAGGTTGGCCACCATAAACTAAACAGCGTATTGAAATCGCGAACTGAAACTGCTCATGTAAATGGGCATCGTACCGAAAACAGGATCGTATTCAAATCGATTTGAGTTCGCCATGTAAACGCAGGAACTGCCGTAGACACTCAGGCCGGACAGAACAGATGTGCAACATTGTCGGCGCGTGCTTTATACTGCCGCTATACTCGTTACAGCGTTCTGTGACCCGTTATGTCGCAACCCTCGCCCGCTTGTTGGCCAGGAATGTAATCTCAAAGCGGCCGGGCTCCCATTCCACTAGGGGTGGACAAAGAATGCTTTCAGGGCTGACGAAAATACGATGCGCTGCAAAATACGCAACGTGACCTTGTTTAAAGAAACAAGTCTCTGTCTTGCGTTCTGTGCGTACGGGCGGTATAACTCACGCTACGCGACGAAAATTTGATCGTCGTAAGCGGGAATAGAAAACGTATTAAGGGGATATATCAACATGTATTTAGCAGCAATGGGACTGGGACTTGAGAAAATCATCGCCTTAAACGGGAAGACGTCGTAACCGAGAACGTGCTAACGAGATTCCACTGTATACTGATATTCCACTGAATATTTTTCACAAGGGATTCATTAATACTTCACATATTTTTTTATATTTCCATCAAATTAATCGTTCAGATCGCGTAACCTATATTTCACCTGTTTTCAAACATCCCTACTTCCACTCATGAGGATTAAACGCAAACCTTCCCAAAACACATAATAATGAAATTAGTACTCACATGATAGTACTGTCAGAGACCGAATTCTCCAACAATGGAACATTTTCACCCACCAATTTCTTCTTAAGCCATATTCATGGTTATATCTACGCTCGATAACACTTTCCTAACAGCACATAAAATATATACACTAATCACTTTGAATATAAAGAATACCATTTTGGATTCGTTTTCACTTAAACACAAATACAATTTCACTAAAAATGTATTACACTCAAAAATTTCACTATACTTGAATTACATAAATTTTTTATCACTCTGGCATTAATTATTTGCCTTAACACACGTGATTTCTTTATTCCTTCCCATTTCCAAGGGTTGCACTATATGCACGTCGGCTTCCTACTCTGATGAGATGATTGAAAGTCTCGATCGAACTAACCTCACTGGAACGGCTGATCTTCTAATTCTGGGTTTGACTATCGGCTTCTTTAATTTTACTGCCCGATGTCGTATCTTGCTAGACGCTAACTTGTTCGTCTAATAAAAGTCTGTCACTGATGTATTACTTTTATGATCGCTCGAACTTGTATAACGGCGACCTAGTAATTTCCTTGTCCAATAATCCACACGTGGATTTTACTTTCTGTTACTTCGATTCTTGGCTTATTGGAGTAATCCCCAATGTCTGACTGTTCATTTGTCTACACCTAGACAAAGCCTGGAACCTCGATTCCTAAATTCTATCGTACTTCGCTCTAGTCCCCTCAGTTCAGGAACACTAGGCGTTACTATTACGTTCTACCCTGATCTGGTTACTTAACGTAGAGAGAACTGTATATTTCACTGTCCTTGGGTACTTCAAAATTTTATGATGCATAGGTTCTTTAACTGAAACTATTAGATTCGAGTACCTATCGCTGGTAGTTTCTTAAGTCCACAGCCTAAACTTTGACTGACTGGTGAACTTTATAAAGTCCGAAGCTTGATGATATTTTTTCCTATAACCAGGATTCTGATGTGTCTTCACACGGCGATACTAATGACGATACTGGACGGCAACTCCCATACGGGGTGCTCGTCTGCGATACAGAGTAACACGACCTCTCACGGTCTGGTAAATACTGCATTTAACGATGATTGTTCCAGCATGTAGCGTCTATGCGCTCACCAAGACTGAATAATTTTACTTTGCGAAACAGTACCACGCTCTCCGGCGTCTCTGGTAAACTGAATGTACTTTGATGCAGCAGTCTTAAGCTAGGAGTTCACTGAAGATTGCCTTGTTGTTGGTTGAAACAGCAACACACCACTCTAGGACGTTGAAGACTGAATTTGATGCGGCCTGACGCCCCCGTCTCGGGCTGTCGGAGATCTGCATATGATGATAGTGACACAGCGTCACGCCCGTGGGCTGACGGTAACTATATTCGATGTTTGATGTAGCCTGACGCCCCCCTCGGGCTGTCGGAAACTGCATGCTCTTCCTGGCACGTCCAGGATTTATATTGAAATCTGCCGCAAAAAGATCAGATCTGCTTCTTCTCCAGCACTAACTTCCAAAATAATTGTCGTCTAATTTTGAAGAATATGTTTCCTGAAAGCTCTTGTTTTAAACGTTAAAGGGTTTCTTTGATCATGAAAATCGATCACACAATTCCAAGATATTAAATAATTTGGCTCCTCAGATGCGTGGGTAGTGTGGTTTATTTTTCCCTCTCTCCCAACTTTGGGCTCGGGGAATAACTAACGACGTAATGCCGCATATGCATTTCTTTCCTGTGCAATTATTATAACTTTTTCCACCCATAAAAATCTCTTTTCCAAGATGATCAACAGTGATGGGTTCATTTCATTAATTAAATGCTTGCAAATGGCTTAATTTTAATTATTTCTCTTCTTGCATCATTGCGATGCTGCCATTTTATAGTTGAGTAAGATCTTTTTCCGAAACTCATTCTCACTCACTCGCCGTGGAAATTTTCCAGCTCTATTTATAATTATGCGCTAGCTTCTTATCGATGCGTCAAGCGTGATCTCATGCCCGCGTGACTAGTGGTCACCCGCTCTTGCATCACATTATAACAGCCCAACTTCTTAAAATCTTTTAAAATCTTTCCAATTCATTCCAAAGACTGCATTATTTCCTCTCTTCTTTTGCATATAAAATATGGATTCGACGCTTGAACCAATTGCAGATGGGTTCAATATATATATATATATATATATACAGGGGCGGTGCGTGAATACAAACCATAGGGCCACGTCTGTGTGGAACAAGTGGCACGAACTAACAGCAGTTTTATGTGATCCGAAAATACCCATAAGAACCAAGGGTAAAGTTTATAAAACTGCCATAAGACCAATCCTACTCTATGGTAGTGAAACATGGGCTACTACAAAGGCACATGAGCAAAAGCTACTTACATACAACAGAAATGCATATGTTACGTTGGGCAGGTGGAGTTACCCTCGAAGATAAAATCCGTACTGAACATGTGCGAGGCAGTTTCAAAGTAGCGCCTATAACTGAGAAACTTTTCGAGTCCAGGCTAAGATGGTATGGACATGTTATTCGAAGACCGGAAAATCGTGTAGTG
Organism: Meconema thalassinum; assembly: GCA_946902985.2. NCBI lineage: Eukaryota > Metazoa > Arthropoda > Insecta > Orthoptera > Tettigoniidae > Meconema > Meconema thalassinum. The sequence goes on along the minus strand of OX336390.1, from coordinate 872,275,829 downwards.
CCTTTCCATGACTACACAAAAGAGAGGGAGCGGCAAACCTCAAACAACATAGATGACGAATGTCCAAAGGGACATGAGAGTATTGGGTCTATCTGCTGATGATGCTTTGCAACGAAACGACTGGCACCTCAGGATTAAGAGAGCCGAGAAAGAAGAAGGAGGGGCAATGTGTTGTTAAGGGCCGAAAGGGCCCCGTCCACCGAGGGCTGTATTGCACAAAATTTGTTTAATTAATGTATTTAAAAATTCTTTAAATTACAGATATTCTACTTAAAATAAGTGTTTTCCCTTCTAGAATCTCTAAAAGGAATTCAGTATACCCTACTCATCCCTAACCCAAGATCCTGACAATCTCCTACGGTGTATTGTCATAGCAAGGCCCGCTCTACAGAAAGTCCCATGTAAAGTATATGGCTTGATGGACCGGGTGAGAAAACAGTGGACATAGCCACTGTCTTGCACGTGAATTCTTCTGTGCTATAAAGGGATTTTACTTTCTCTTTAAGGGACTGGGGAATTGGCCCGTAGCATTGCTTTGAAGCGAAATAGAGGATCTCTCCGTTTCACTTCGTGCTTCTGTCTCTGAGGATCAAACGGGAGAAGGGTCCACCCCACGACCTTAAACAGGTATTCAGCCATTGTTCACAGCTGGATGACATTAGACAAAAATATATTTATACATTTTCAGTTGTCTGGTGTTCCAAGTACAGTAGTGAGTTCTGTGGATGAAATTAATTTCTATAAATTAAATGTGTTTTTAACTTTTGTGATATGGTACTGTACCCGTAATCCACGTGGTCTTACCTGTTGCAATCCGATGGATGGCTGGATCGTAGATTCTAGAAGTTCCCGGCTCAAATAACCTCTGAAAAACCTACCAACTAGGATCAACCAGGGATCAGGATACGTCGATATAAAAGAATGCGGTACGAAGATGCCAGTGGTGTATAAAATTACGATGAAACAAAGCTCAAAGGAACTCGAACAAGAGACTCTAAAATAAAATAAAAATATCTCGGGCGTTAAGTTTAAGCAAACTCAAAGAAAACCACCCACTGGTCCTCCTAACGCACTCCCCTTTTCTGATATAAAACACTAGTCGTTCTAATATTCTTTAAAATTAAATTCAATTTATTGACTGATCAATAATGAATGTCCGTCAATTAGACATGAAGTTAAAGAAAAATGTCTTTAAATCAGATAAAGAAAATATGGTTTTATATAAATGCCTACAATAAGGCCCCATCTTATTGTTCATATCAATCGCTGAACAAATAACAAGAAAAAAATATAATGTTATAATATATACTGATGTTATACCCTTAAAGATTTTTACAAATTTTACACTTTATATATAAGTTTCATCCTCAAATAGGATTTTGTTTTCAACGCTGCCTATCTTCATTTAATTTTACAATTATGTTTCATGGTTATCATTTCCTTAATTCGATGAATTCAACAATCAATTAAGATAATCAAATTGTGTTACATTTTGTGAAAATAGTTCATTAACTATTTATAAGTTTCAAAGAATGCAGTATATTTTTACAAAAATTACTGAAATATTACATGTATTATGTTGCATGAATTAGTTAAGTTGTTTAAGAAGTATCTGTGTTACTTGAATATGGGTGTCATGATATAGACAATTAATCTCCGGCAAATCCTACTAGGCAAGAATAAAACGTAGGGCTACTTGCATAAAACAAGCATATGAAAAACATTCGTGATTCCAAATCACGAGAACTACAACATCAAATCCAAAAAGGTGATAGCTCAAAAGCTAATTTCACTCTTACTAAAACGCAATAACTACGTTAACGTTTTCTCAAAAGACTACAAGAACAATATCCAGCATTAATATTGACCATCCAATGATGTCAAATATTAGCTGCACTAACACAATAAATCGTATGCACAAAATTGCAATACCTCAAATAAGCTTTCCAAAGCTGTCAAAAATTAAACCCAAACGTTATTAAACTTGAAACTTTTCAGAAATTGCTCTGAAAATATCATGCCCCCATCATAAACGAATATCGAAATGCCACATATTACTTCTTTTCTAACTTCATTAAACGAGAAGCAACAATTTGTTAGATAAATTGCATTATTCATTTCCACAATAATCGTCTTTAAAGTCTACGATACATTTCTGTTATAACAATGTGAACAGTTAAATTTGATTCACAATTCCAATATATTTATATATATTTCCATAATGACTTATATGTGATAGAAAAATTGTAAATAGACACTATCAAAATAGTCGTTTCAGTTTCGCCTATCCAAATCCGAAAAATGGCTCAACTACTCAGAAGAAAACACGTGAGACTTACATCATGGAAAGGAGTCTATTATCAAATCAATAGATACACGCAAACCATTAAATCAAACGATGATCTATCCAAGAGTCTTCCCAAAAACGAATTGAAATAATACAAGCAAAAACTGAACAAAAATATTACATTTAAAGAAAAATCTTTAATCAAAAATATATGAAAGTAGGCTGCAAATGCCTTGGCAATCAATTCACAATTGTTTTCGCCGGACGATTTCCATAAATCCATAAACATGGAAAATAACGATGAGAATGCACTATCATTTCTAAAAGAAAGAACTTCTACTAGAATGTCATAAGTTCAAACGAATAGTATCACTGAAATATTTTTGAAAAGTTCAAGTGCACGAGTGTGTTGCCATCTTCTTCCTAATTACTATTCTTATACAAAGATATCGTCGTCTTGTTCCTAATTATGCTGCAAATATCTTCCCAACAAAATTGAATGCTTGGTTTTATTTCCAACATTTTAAAAATAAAAGCAACAAAGTAATGCTCTAAATAGCATCACGTTTACAGTTAACTACACAAAAATTACATTCTCCGACAGAAATGGTAAAGAAGAACCAGATCTAGCCTTTGAATGAAATTCATACTAATTAATGAAATATTGGTGAAAAGTATCAAACTAAAGGTGACAAGTTCTACTGTCTACAAGAGAAGAAAAGATTTCCAGCTACCTTGGGCGAAGTTCTAGTTGAAATTGAAGAATATGTATAGGAATATACATTCCTGTCAGGAATCGAACCATCGTCCCTGAGAAGCTCGTGGCTGGATCCGCAAGTTGTCGAACCAACTTCCTCCTAACCCGAAAACTACTGTCCACGAAACGGAGTTTCTGCATAATGCTTGCACAAGGCTCCCTCGACGTTAACAGTAAAGTAGCTTCCTTACTTCGGAGAAGTTTCTTCATTCTTGGCTACTTTAAAGTCACTGGATTAGAACTAATGTTCTCAACATTTTCTTTCTCTTCATTGTAGAGTTCAAAAGGATGTCATTCCAAATGATCAACTCTGCTATTGCATTACATTCCTGAACGATATATTTAGCACATCATTACTCCAATAGTTTGTTTCTCACAAGAATATCCAGTCATAATGTTGTCGATAATAATGCTTTCTTGCATTTCAAACCAATACGTAGCAGATTTCCTCATTGAATTCTGTATTAACAAAGTCCATGTGTTGGCTAAGCTCACTCGTTTGAATCGCGGTGCGTGTAGAAAGCACTCGTATAACGCGTGATACACGGAACTTCCTTATACGAACGATAACATGTTCACTGCATAGATTGCTGTACTCAAGTGTGTGTCGTCTCAAAGCTGCTGGTCCAAGACACAGCTGGTAGTCTCCCAAGATGCATCACACCTGTATCGAGGTGGACAATCGAACACAATCGATTATCATTTCATATTTCCTTCCACTAGTTGCAATGTCAAGTTCGTAAGCATGTGCTGTGCACGTGATCAGGAGTGTGGCGGGGTAGTCTAACCATCTCCTTAGTGTATATGAAACAAACTGTGCCTCAAAGTCCACAGTCAAAATAATGTCAAGCAATAACTTCCAAATACGTCTCGCTGTCATATCGGGGTTCCAATAAATAGCAAAATACTGTCTCATCCTCCTCCCAACCTAGCTAATAAAAGTGTGCGAATACTTTTATTACACCATTCTAGGTATTCGTCAATGAACAGAATTTTGCGTGTTATTCCACTTTCTTGAAGTACTTTCTGAGGTTCTTCGCATTAAATTTTCCTATTTCTTCGTTCGTGTGGATGTCTAAGACTTGGTAACTATTGTTCCCGTACACTCTGCCTACCTTGAAGGGACCAATGTACAGGCTACTGAATTTTGTGTAAATCTTCTTCGCTGCATCAGTTTTAGTAGATTTACGTACAAGAACTAAGTCATTAGATTCTAGAGGCGGGTTGTAGCGCTTTCCTTCATTTCTTTTCTGCCTTTTTTCCGCCGCATCCATCAGGCTTTCTCGGGCATTATCCACCCTTTCCTGCTCTGACGGTTCAGTATCTTTGGTTAAGAATTGTGTTATTTCATCCCAAGCTCTTTCTGGCTTTCTATTATGGTGAACTAACACTGGAATATCTCTCAGACTTTCATGATATGTCGTATTTAAGCATGTCTCCATCATAGGTACATATTTCACCCAACTAGGATGATCTTGAGGGCAGTATAAGCGTGCAAATTTGGCAACCTCTGACATTAGGCGTTCCGAACTGTTGGACTCAGGATATCTGATGCTGGAGAATACGTGACGTATTCCAAATCTCTCCATAGCGACTTTGAATTCATGGGAAGTAAACTGAGATCCGTGGTCTGAAAGAATTGTTTCTGGTTTTCCGGCTTTTCTGAATACACTCTTGGTTAAGCGACTGATAACTTGAGCTGCTGTTGCATTCTGCAAGGGGTCTAGGGTGACGAATTTCGAAAACACGTCCACAGTAACAAGAAGAAACTGGTTACCCCTGGCGCCTTTTGGACAAGGACCAAACAGGTCACAAGCCATCAATTCATGTGGTTTATAAGGAATAATAGCTCTCGGCTCCTCCTTAGATAATGCCGAAGGGTATTTGCTCCGCTGGCAACGGTCACATGACCTAATAACCCTCGCAACGGACTGACGTAATTTAGACCAATAGAACGTCTCCTGAAGTGTTTTCATGGTTTTATCCAAGCCACCATGGCCGATACTATTGTGTGTTAACCAGATCAAAGGTACAGTCAATTTGGGAGGCACTACTATTCTAAGTTTATCTTGTGCTTGTCCACATATTTACACACAACTTCTCCACAGATAGCGAATCTGTCAGAACATCTCCTAGTTGCCTGATAATCATCATCTGAGTCATCCATATAGCCCTTTAAATATCTGTACATATTCCTAATTGGAGTGTGTCTCTTCTGTGACACATCTAACTTGCGTAGCTTTTCCAGGGTTGCCTCGTCTCCCTCCTCCAATTGTACCAAGTTTACTGCTAATTTGTTAGAAGGGTTTCTCGAAAGAGCATCGGCAAGAAGGTTGTCCTTGCCTGGCTGATGTCTGATGGAGGCGTTGAACTGCTGTATAAACAGCGTCCATCTCGTCAGACGATCAGAAGACAAATCGGACTGAAGCATGAACTGCAGAGCTCTGTGATCTGTAATTATTACAATTTGATGACCTAGGAGTATTTTTTTCCATTTCTGCAAAGCTGAGACAAATGCCAGAGCTTCAAGCTCTGTAGTAAAATAATTCTCCTCATGAGGTCTTAATTTCCTGCTGTAAAAATCAATGTAGTGTTTATTCCCCTGTTCATCCTTCTGATATAGGACCGCGCTTAAACCTACTCTGGAGGCGTCAGATTCAATATAAAAAGTGCGGCTGAATTCCGGATACTCTAACTTGATGCATTCCTTCAGCATAGTCTTCGCATTCTCGAAGGCCTGCTCAGTTAAGTCCGTCCACTTCCACCGATTATTTTTCTTCAGCAGTTCATATAATGGTGCCATGGTCACTGAGTATCCTGGGCAGTGACTACTCAAAAATTGGCACATCCCAAGGAATTGGCGTAGGTGCTTGATTCTTTTTGGCCTAGGGAATTTTGCAATTTCCTCAATCTTCTTAAGATTGGGATGATAACCGTGTTGATCTATGGTATGGCCTAGGAAATTTATACGTTCCTTCATGAAATGACATTTATTGTAGTTGACCTTGATATTTGCCTCTCGGAGCTCTAGGAATAACTTCCTAAGTTCTTTCAGATGTTCTTCAACATTTTCTGAAGCGATGATGAGATCGTCAATATAGCATGTGACGTTGCGTCGGAAAGCTTACTGTCGAGAGCTCTAATGAGCGCTGGACCGCTATTAATCATGCCGAACGGAACGCGACAAAACACGAAGGTTGTTTGGTCAAACAGGAACCCTGTGTACTGCCTGCTGTCCTCGGTAAGTTCCACTTGATAAAAAGATGCTGTCAAATCGAGTACGCTGAAACATGCCTTGCCTTTAAATTTCCGTAGCAAATCTCTGATTTTGGGAGGTCTGTCCATTTCTAAAAATATCCGGGAATTTATTTTCCTAGCGTCTAAACATAGACGAAGCTCTCCATTGCTTTTCTTTACCACTGTAATAGGATTTAAGTAGGAAGAGGCTTGTTTCTTAATTATTCCCTCTGCTTCCATTCTCTTAATGATCTCCCTGACCTCTTCGTAATACTTATCCGGAATGGGATACAATTTGGCCTGGTATGGAGTATCATCGTTCAATCTAATCTGATACTTGAAGTTTTTTATTAGACCTGGCTTATCATCGAAGATATCTGTAAACTCCTCGATCAAGTCTTTGAATTCTTTTTCTTTTTCTTTTTCTTCAAATCCCTCGACGTTAAGTGCATAATGCTCTCTTTCTTGTTCGACCTGATTTATAATATTTTCCAAAACTTCTTCCCTGATCAAATTTTCCACATCATCATTGGAATCAATATTTTCATGTACTATCTTCCTAATAGTTTTCTCTGGGAACCTGATAATTCTCCTGTCCATGTCAATGGTAATCCTGGCACGAGTAATAAAATCAATCCCAAGGATTATTTCAAAATTAATATTTTTAAGCACCACAAAAATGTGTTCAAAACATCTTTCATTTATGCTGAACTTCAGCTGGACTTGTAATTTGCATTTCATCGATTTATCTTGAAATAGCCCTCTTACTTTGATCGATGAAGCTGGCAATGTGGTAAATTGTTGTTCCTTTTCTAATTTCAAAAAGCAATCTTCGGACATGATTGAAATGACCGCTCCCGTGTCTATAAGAGACCTGCAATGTTGATTGCCCACAGAGATTTCAATTATAGGCAATTCAGCACGTTCACTCACAATTCCTTCCATTTCTTCAAATAACAAATCTTCGTCCGTGACCTCATAAACATCCTGTATAATAATATCAAATGGAGACGGCTGGCTGTTTAATCCTACTGGGATTTCAAAATTGGCGTTTTTTTTTTTTTCTTTCGAACCCCTTTCATTATCACTAGTGCGATGGCTAGTGTTAGGTTCTGGTTCACTTTCTGTGTCCCTTCGATCCTTCCTTTCTTCACGCCTATCTCTGTCCTTTCTAGACTGTTCTCTGTCTTCCTGGTTATAATAGTTTTTGTCTCTATAGTTTTTATATCTGGCAAACCCTTGTTGACCTCTATTCTGTTGTTGATACTGGCCTTGTCTATCCCTGTTATCATAGTATCGGTTATTATTCTGATAACCTCGATACCTGTTATTCCTAGGTTGGTATTGTTCTCTTTCCTGATTACCATTCATGTACCTGTCATTCCTATTTCTATTTTCATAAGGTCTATACCTTTCTTGAACACGATCGGTTTGGTTTGGTCTATTCCGATCTCCATCGTATCTTTGTTGGTAGTTTCCATATGGTCGTTGGTTGTTTCTATCTTCGAATCTTCGAGTATACGTCCTACTATTCCTCATCGGACCTTCCCATCTAGATCCTGTCCTATTTGACCTTTCTGTCTGTTGAGTTTGGTCAACGACTACAGCGTTCACGGCCTTAGTTTCCGTCCTTCCGCTTTTGACTATCGTAGGTGACATGGAAGTGTGGTCTAGCCTACGCAACAAGTCGTCCATTGCCGCTAAATCCTCTACGCCTGATGAAATTAAATTCCTTCTAACCTCCACCGGTAACTGGCGTGAAATTGTCTCCAGAATTTCCTCCTGTCTCAATGGGGGTTGAAGATATCTAAGGCGGGCTAACTGAGATGTGAAGAATTCAGAGTAACTGGTGGGTCCAGTACTACTGTATTTCCTCGAATAGACTTCCGCTCTCACTGCGTGTTGTATCTCTATCGACCAGAATCTTTTGATAAATGCTTCCGAAAACTGTTCGAAGTTATCGAAAGTATAACGGAAAGCTCGGAACCAATTTAAGGGTGCATCTGCCAGATGCTTCTCCACAATCCGCAGTTCTCTATCCCTTGCAACATGGTGTTCCGCAAAGTGATCTTGTAGATTTCTAATAAATTCTATAGGAGTCAAACCCTCCGTATTCGAAAACTTCTTAATTTTGTCTTCGTAATTTCTCACTATCGTGACATGAGATCTGTCATTAGGCGTTGACATCCTAAAATCTCTGGGATTTATCTCTGACGTAGCCTCATTCGGGATCTCTGATCTAACATGACCTTGTTCTGTCTCATGTGCCTTATTTAACCTTGCTAAATAGTTCCTAGCTGGCGTTGTGGTATCCATCCTGTCCCTGAAATGGTGTACCTTTCCTTCCCCATCGGAATTTATAGGTTTCCCCAACGTTTCCAATTGTGACTTAATTTCCGTTCTTAATTTGTTTATATCGATATGATCCATTAACCTGAACGTTTGAAACTCTTGTCTAATTTCATTTAATTCTGATGTTTTCATCTCACGCTCTGAGTTTAGATCTATTTTAACTTGATCTACCTTTAAAGTTACGCCTTTAATCTGCGTTTCCTAATCTTCTCTAAGAACAGTGACGCTTTCGACCTGCATAGTCTGAACTGAATCGATCCGTTTATCAGTGTCTATTCTAGCCTGGGAAATATCTTGGTTAAGTCTTAATTCTGTTCTATTAATCTTTAATTCAAGATCTGACTTAATGCTTTTGATGACATCTGCATTTATTTTCGTGATCTCCCCCCTTAAGATGGTCACTTGATCGTTAACAATGGCTTTGAGATCGATCTCAATATCTTTTCTCAAGACCTTGTTGTGATCTTCAACCTTTTCTTTAAGTTGGGCCATATCACCCTCTAATTTGGTTAGAGTTTGTTGCGTTGCACTTGCTTCGTTTGAAAACTGCAATTGCAATGCATCTAAACTAATTTTATTTTCTTTCTGATTACTATCTAGTTCCGATTTAATATTTCTAACATCCTCCTTTATGGTAGAAATACTAACTCGTATACCAGTTACAATGCCTTCAGTTGAATCTATTTTAGCCTGAGTGGCATCTATTTTACCTTCTGTTGAATTAATTTTACTTTGCATTGCATCTAATTTGCCTTCAGTTGTATATAATTTGCCTTCAGTGCTTATGGCTTTTACTTCTAATGATGCAACATTAGATCTTACATGGCTGACTTCTACATTAATGTTACTGATGTCAAGTTGAACAAGCCTGACATCGGCTGTCACACTGTCGATGCCTGTTTCTACATCAATTATCTTTTCCTTTATATCTTTAGCATTAGCTGCAATCTTACGATTACTGTCTTGAAGATATTTGAGAGACAAGTGCATTTGACTCTTGTCCCCTACACATTCCTGAACTAATTCAGTGTTCTTGTTGACTACGGAGTTAATATTGTCAAAACTAGTTTGGCAATTACTCCTTATCTCGGCTAATTCATGGGCGTGACTACCCATTTTCTCCTGCATTGCCATTAACATATTGGCAATGTCTTCGTTTGACACAGCTGTCATGGTAAATACTATTACAAAAAACACAGGAATGCAATACATAAATAGCAGAATTGACACATTTAGAATGACCCTTTTCACCAATACAAGCATTTAATTTTGTTTTGCTTCTAAACTTATTATATAAATTAAGTCTATAAGAAAATAGGAGGTATGCAACGACGGTGATTTATATTAGAAACGGTTTAAATTAAAATTGAAATGATGAATTATTTATATTATTATTAAAGAAAGTGATTCTATTATTACAGATGATCTAAAAGTCATCGCCGGTAACGAACACAAAATGGCCGACAAGCATGGAGTGAAAAATGGCCCCATGTCATGTCCCATCTGACCACGCTGATCCATAAAAATTTCCTAGAAATCTCTTTTATGGTCATATCGTAATCAATCAAATTACTTTTTACTTGGCACGCACAAAACAAATAAATTTAAGCGATGGCGATAATTCTATCTGTATGCCAGGTAGATTGAGTAAACTCATCTTCACGATTTGAAGAAACGTGAATTCCCAACGAATTCGACGTGTATAATCGTAGCAATGCCAAAGAAAATTTTTGCTAACGACTACATCGTTCGAAAACAGCTAAACTCAATAATCTCATAAAAATGGATTCTCACACATGGGTTTAGCATTGGAGAAATCGAGAATGCCAATTCGATAGCCCCATAGATTGGGTCGCCATATATAGATGTACCCGTAATCCACGTGGTCTTACCTGTTGCAATCCGATGGATGGCTGGATCGTAGATTCTAGAAGTTCCCGGCTCAAATAACCTCTGAAAAACCTACCAACTAGGATCAACCAGGGATCAGGATACGTCGATATAAAAGAATGCGGTACGAAGATGCCAGTGGTGTATAAAATTACGATGAAACAAAGCTCAAAGGAACTCGAACAAGAGACTCTAAAATAAAATAAAAATATCTCGGGCGTTAAGTTTAAGCAAACTCAAAGAAAACCACCCACTGGTCCTCCTAACGCACTCCCCTTTTCTGATATAAAACACTAGTCGTTCTAATATTCTTTAAAATTAAATTCAATTTATTGACTGATCAATAATGAATGTCCGTCAATTAGACATGAAGTTAAAGAAAAATTTCTTTAAATCAGATAAAGAAAATATGGTTTTATATAAATGCCTACAATAAGGCCCCATCTTATTGTTCATATCAATCGCTGAACAAATAACAAGAAAAAAATATAATGTTATAATATATACTGATGTTATACCCTTAAAGATTTTTACAAATTTTACACTTTATATATAAGTTTCATCCTCAAATAGGATTTTGTTTTCAACGCTGCCTATCTTCATTTAATTTTACAAGTATGTTTCATGGTTATCATTTCCTTAATTCGATGAATTCAACAATCAATTAAGATAATCAAATTGTGTTACATTTTGTGAAAATAGTTCATTAACTATTTATAAGTTTCAAAGAATGCAGTATATTTTTACAAAAATTACTGAAATATTACATGTATTATGTTGCATGAATTAGTTAAGTTGTTTAAGAAGTATCTGTGTTACTTGAATATGGGTGTCATGATATAGACAATTAATCTCCGGCAAATCCTACTAGGCAAGAATAAAACGTAGGGCTACTTGCATAAAACAAGCATATGAAAAACATTCGTGATTCCAAATCACGAGAACTACAACATCAAATCCAAAAAGGTGATAGCTCAAAAGCTAATTTCACTCTTACTAAAACGCAATAACTACGTTAACGTTTTCTCAAAAGACTACAAGAACAATATCCAGCATTAATATTGACCATCCAATGATGTCAAATATTAGCTGCACTAACACAATAAATCGTATGCACAAAATTGCAATACCTCAAATAAGCTTTCCAAAGCTGTCAAAAATTAAACCCAAACGTTATTAAACTTGAAACTTTTCAGAAATTGCTCTGAAAATATCATGCCCCCATCATAAACGAATATCGAAATGCCACATATTACTTCTTTTCTAACTTCATTAAACGAGAAGCAACAATTTGTTAGATAAATTGCATTATTCATTTCCACAATAATCGTCTTTAAAGTCTACGATACATTTCTGTTATAACAATGTGAACAGTTAAATTTGATTCACAATTCCAATATATTTATATATATTTCCATAATGACTTATATGTGATAGAAAAATTGTAAATAGACACTATCAAAATAGTCGTTTCAGTTTCGCCTATCCAAATCCGAAAAATGGCTCAACTACTCAGAAGAAAACACGTGAGACTTACATCATGGAAAGGAGTCTATTATCAAATCAATAGATACACGCAAACCATTAAATCAAACGATGATCTATCCAAGAGTCTTCCCAAAAACGAATTGAAATAATACAAGAAAAAACTGAACAAAAATATTACATTTAAAGAAAAATCTTTAATCAAAAATATATGAAAGTAGGCTGCAAATGCCTTGGCAATCAATTCACAATTGTTTTCGCCGGACGATTTCCATAAATCCATAAACATGGAAAATAACGATGAGAATGCACTATCATTTCTAAAAGAAAGAACTTCTACTAGAATGTCATAAGTTCAAACGAATAGTATCACTGAAATATTTTTGAAAAGTTCAAGTGCACGAGTGTGTTGCCATCTTCTTCCTAATTACTATTCTTATACAAAGATATCGTCGTCTTGTTCCTAATTATGCTGCAAATATCTTCCCAACAAAATTGAATGCTTGGTTTTATTTCCAAAATTTTAAAAATAAAAGCAACAAAGTAATGCTCTAAATAGCATCACGTTTACAGTTAACTACACAAAAATTACATTCTCCGACAGAAATGGTAAAGAAGAACCAGATCTAGCCTTTGAATGAAATTCATACTAATTAATGAAATATTGGTGAAAAGTATCAAACTAAAGGTGACAAGTTCTACTGTCTACAAGAGAAGAAAAGATTTCCAGCTACCTTGGGCGAAGTTCTAGTTGAAATTGAAGAATATGTATAGGAATATACATTCCTGTCAGGAATCGAACCATCGTCCCTGAGAAGCTCGTGGCTGGATCCGCAAGTTGTCGAACCAACTTCCTCCTAACCCGAAAACTACTGTCCACGAAACGGAGTTTCTGCATAATGCTTGCACAAGGCTCCCTCGACGTTAACAGTAAAGTAGCTTCCTTACTTCGGAGAAGTTTCTTCATTCTTGGCTACTTTAAAGTCACTGGATTAGAACTAATGTTCTCAACATTTTCTTTCTCTTCATTGTAGAGTTCAAAAGGATGTCATTCCTAATGATCAACTCTGCTATTGCATTACATTCCTGAACGATATATTTAGCACATCATTACTCCAATAGTTTGTTTCTCACAAGAATATCCAGTCATAATGTTGTCGATAATAATGCTTTCTTGCATTTCAAACCAATACGTAGCAGATTTCCTCATTGAATTCTGTATTAACAAAGTCCATGTGTTGGCTAAGCTCACTAGTTCGAATCGCGGTGCGTGTAGAAAGCACTCGTATAATGCGTGATACACGGAACTTCCTTATACGAACGATAACATGTTCACTGCATAGATTGCTGTACTCAAGTGTGTGTCGTCTCAAAGCTGCTGATCCAAGACACAGCTGGTAGTCTCCCAAGATGCATCACACCTGTATCGAGGTGGACAATCGAACACAATCGATTATCATTTCATATTTCCTTCCACTAGTTGCAATGTCAAGTTCATAAGCATGTGCTGTGCACGTGATCAGGAGCGTGGCGGGGTAGTCTAACCATCTCCTTAGTGTATATGAAACAAACTGTGCCTCAAAGTCCACAGTCAAAATAATGTCAAGCAATAACTTCCAAATACGTCTCGCTGTCATATCAGGGTTCCAATAATTAGCAAAATACTGTCTCAGTACGTAGTTTTTTAATATGCTGATGCTGTGTGAAATAGGAGAATGAAAGTGGAATTTTTACTAACATATCCATTTTCTTCTATACCGCTGAACACAAAGTTAGAAATTTAAAAAATAGGACCTCATGAACCAATCTGATAGATAAATTTGCTCCATCCAAACACATGAGCGGAGAAAATAGTTACGAATAAGGAGCCATGTGAGTACAGTTTTTATTGCATGAACTATTTATTAAAACTTGTTTCAAATGTTGCGTTGTGTGGAATGATGATAATGGCAATTTTAGCAACAATGAATGTCCGAGAGGAAGACTGAGAGACAGGTGGCTGAAGGGGGTGGAAGAAAGCGTGAAGAAGAGAGGAGAAGACTGGACAAGGGTGGAGGCTGAGAGATATTGGGAAGACAGAAGACGTTGGAGAGACTTGTGTTCCAAACAGACCCGGCCAGTGGCTGGAAACTGTGCAAGATGATGATGATGAATGTCAAGTATAAAACAATATTTAATATGAGACAACAATAAATTCATCTGGCCCACCCTAAACTTTTAGTCAGGAGCTACCCCTGTATATATACAGTAGCCTATATATAAATGAATGTTTGTCTGTTTTTTTCTGAATTTCCACGGGAACGTCCGTTACTTACGCGTTTCAGACTGTTTTATGACCGTTGTGCCCAAAAACAAAATTTTTGTCTGTGTACAACTTGATACGCTTTTAACTCTAGAACAGCTGGGTGGATCGACGTAAAATTTGGTACAGATACCCATCTCCATACCTCTCATAAAAGAGGAGCTACCTCCTTAAAATACATGCTGAAATAGGCATAAAAGGATGAGACAGAGCTTATTTTCAGCCCCTCAATGTGAGAATCAAAAGGGCCCCGAAAACCACTTTTTAAGGACCTAAAAGCAACAGTTTCTGAGATATCCCAGAAAACTAATTTCATTTAAGAAACTAATGATGGAATACAAGCCGTCATCAGCTCTCACTACCATCATTCGTTCATACGGTACTTCATAACGGGACTCGGTGAGGAATGAGTGAGTCTCACGCACAAGGGAGCTGCGAGATAGGAAAGATATTTCACCCCCTTTCACTCTAATTTGATTCGTTGCGTAATGTGTAGACAGTAGACACTGACAGGCAGCACACGCTGATGACTGACAAAATACTGCTGTGAAGGATACACGGGAAGAACGATAAGATGAGTGAAAGACTTTACCCCTAGGCCAAGTACTGCTCGAGTCCAAGCTCTATGAACCTGAGAGAAATGTGGACCGTGGACGATGAGGAGAGATGTAGGGGGTGTTCCCAGTCCGTGTATAGTAACAGACCCAAATACATTGGTCAGTCACCCACTCACTCATTCACAACACCTTACTGGTTTAGGCAAAGGCCCTATGTTAGCAGTATTGGAATAAACAGGAATTCCAGATAACATGGCGGGCTGATGACAGGCCCTTCACTTCCCGCCTCCACATTTTACGGCTCTAAATTTAACTGTGTCTGTGACATTCCCAGGAAACTAAATTCGCTGTGGAATGACAAGCCCCTAACCATTGCAACAGTAGCTGAATTGATAACATCTGGCTATTAATGCCGAGGACCGTTTGAAGAACGGTTACTTCTGCTAGTATATAATTATATACTGTATATTGTTATTGTTGCTGACAACCAATTATGTGGACAAGCTCTTTCCACAGATAACAAAATAAAACCTTATATTTGGTTCAAAGGAGAGGCTCTTGTATGATCGTTTTAATAACATTCCTTATTTCAGACAAGGAACCTAAACAATAATAAAAGAGAATCGAAATTCAAAGATACCGTACACATGGACATGCACAGCCTTCTCAATCTGTATGCGATGGTGCTGCCCTCTTGACAGTTATGTGAGTAACTGTTCCAAACAGTTATGTACTATTAAAAATGGTGAAAACTAAGGGATGGCATGTTTCATTAGTCAAGCAAGCATGATCTGATCCAAATTTACAAGACAGATGGCTCTACAAAACACTACCAAACCTATAGTGACACCCACACCTAGTCCCTGCCCTCCAAAAACAAACAAAAAGAACGATAAAAATCTGTCAGAAACTTAGTAACCTCATCCTGGTCGCCCAGGTACAGCAGTGACTCGAGAAAATATTGATTCTATGAGGAAAATGATCGAATACGCACCTTACATTTTGTGACATTGAGGAGACCCTAAATATTGGGTCAACAGAGGCGCAGGCCATCATTCACCATCATTTGGACCTTACTAAGATTGGGTGCTCCATTCCCCGACAGAAAGCCAAAAGGATGCCAGAGTGGACTGATGTTGTTTCATGCTAGAAAACTTTGATGGAGGGAGGTCCCAAGACAACTACAATATCGTCACAGGGTCAACCATTATGACCCTGAAAGGAAGAGACAGTCTTCTTTGTGGTGCTTTCCAGGGGAGGAACCATCACAAAATTTCGAAGCAGAAAGAAGATGGTGGCAACTGCTTTCACAAAGATGGGGCATCTCACCTCTGTGACCATGGACACATGCTGTACAATTAATACTGTATGGTATGTGAGTGATTGTCTGCCCATAATCTCCAATTATAAAATCTGCCTTGTCAAACACTAAGAAGTTGAATAATTAAATTAAAACGTACATGTTTCAGTATAACAATGATACCTTCGTCAGCGTAGATGAAATAAAAAGGAATCTTTAAAACTATGATAACAAATACAAAGAGAAATGGATATCCTTACAAATGCATTAGAATGTAAATAAATGAAAGTTCACAAAAAAAAATTAGAAAATTCATAAAAGAACAAGATTAAAAGTTAATGTTAATCTACCTTAATGGACTGTCTATCGGACGTCGCTGCTGAGAGCTATGTGTCGTTGCTTCCAGCCAGGTATAGGCTAATGATACGGAACAGCGCATAAAATTTCAAAAAGATGAAATAAAATTGAATAGACAAAGTATCAGACATGGAAATGCAAACTTTATTTTTATTTGAACATAGGGAGGGAGAATGCATCAATTAGGGAATGAGTGATGATGCAGAATGATCACATCTCACTTGCATTTGTAAACACAACCGAACATTCATTATGCACATATTTCACATTAATATACCAATAATGTGTCTCACAAATGCAGACTGTTCTTGCAACATTTGAAATGTGTTAAAAATGAAACAAAAAGAGAAGAAAGCTGCCGCAATGCCACTTTGAAGCACAATACAAAGAATACAAAATGTAATAAAAGATCGTAGAATGTACATAGGTTATTCGATTTCTTTGCTCGAGTAAGTAAATTACTCTCTCTGGTACAGTACTCTGTATGGGATACTTGTCTTTTCCCTCACACCTTGATGTGGTAACTATCACTAGGGCTCGAATTTTTAGGTGCTAAAAATTGGGAAAATATTTATTTTTTATGTATTGAAAATACCTGAAATATGTGACAAAAAAGTAAAAATATTTAATAATAATTTAGTTCATTAATGTGAATATAAACAATATGCAGTACTCATGAATGCAATTTATTCTACGTCTCACTGACTGCTGAAGCATACAATACACAACGAGATAGATCTTAAGGTTGTCCATCAGAAATGACCGACGATTATCGCGAAACACTTACTCTGAAGGCACGAAACTGCGGCAATATGTTTCTTGCCCTTGAGGTGTTGTGTAACTTGAGATCGCTGTTCAGCCTTGATTGCTTTCCCAAGTGGTTGGCAGAACAGAACGCTCCCATCAGAAGTAGAATTAACTTTAAATTCTGCAACAGACGATAACTCGTAGTTGTTTTTACTTTCGGCATCGTAGAACTGCCTTACACTTCACAGTGCCAGAAATGAACTGCATGTGAGTGCCACTGGTTCCAGGTAGCTGGGGAGGGCTATGGACAAGGAAATCCCCGGCTTCCACAGTGAGTGGCACGGAGCAACAAGTTATGAATTACACAATTGCAAGCTGAACGCTCTGCATGAAGATTAGATAGCTCACAGGTTCTTCCCCTTTGAAGTAACACAGAACAAAAATGCAATAAACTGAAAGATCTAGTATACTGATTTTTAAAAATGTAAATATTATATCTTTTTATGTGCTTATAAGTGAAAAGCAGGAATGTATGTATTTATAGAAAAAATGCTTAAAATATGTATTTACATAAAGAAATATTTATTTACCTAAAAATCCGAGCCCTAACTATCACAATGCATAGTTCACAAACACACTGTTCATCTGGATCGTGGTGCTTCTTGTTAATGCAGCATTTGAAATGAAATCCGTGTGTAGCAAGCTTTGTCATCATGTGTCAAAGGCGATAGTCGGCCTGTTTCCATTCTGTCGCGACCATTGCGTCCGCGGCATAGAATTCATCCCGTGTTTCTTCTTTCTTCATACGAAGTTCCTTGATTGCCTCATTGTGCAAAACAAAAGAATGCAGCAAAACAGATTAGACCCATAACTTTCATTGGCAGATGTTAAACGTGGCGCTTCTACTCACCCAATAGTGTGACATCTTATATTGGATAACTGGTGAAGCCTATTGGCTACACAATTCAATACCCTGCCCAATTGCTTACGGTACATGTACGCAAAATGGCGTCATATCGTTTGAATAACAATAATGTAACAAGAAAAATATTTTTGTTATAAAAGAGAATGAATTTCAGTTATAATTTTAAAGAAATAAAGTTACATATAGGCAAAAATGTGACATTTTATTCGTTATATTGAAAGTTCGAAATTTTTTAAAAAGAAATGTTTTAACACACAGTAAATAGGGAAAAGGGGAAGGGTCAATCTAGAATTTTGCTATTCTGAAAATTTTGTTATACTGGTGTTCGTTACAGCGGGATTGTACTGTATTGAGTTAGAGGTAACTCAACCTTCGTCCAACAAAATACGGGAGACTCTGGAATCCCTCAAACACAATAATGCTCCTGGAGGTAGTGGTATAATGACCGAATTACTCAAGCATGGCGGTGAAAAGGTAGTGTAGATTTTAGAAGATCTAATCAAGAACATCTGGCTTATGGAGGAGATCCCAGAGGAGTGGAGCAAATCTTATCATTTGCCCAATCTTTAAGAAAGGTGGTCGTTCCCAGGTTACTAATTACAGAGGTATCTCACTACTGGAGATAGGGTTCAAAATATTGACATCCCTTCTATTGAGTTGACTGAAACCCCTTCTGGGAGAAATTGTGGGTCCTTACCAGTGTGGATTCAAACTTTTTCACATTAAGGCAATTAGTGGAAAAATCCTATTTCAATCGTGAATTGCATCTTTTATTTGTTGATTTCCGTCAGGCATATGATAGCATTAACCAAACTACACTATGGTAAATATTGCAGGAGATGTCACCTCCAATGAAGTATATCAGATTAATACAGGCTCAAGCTGTCAAGTTTGGTTTGCCAATCAGTTATCCGCACCCTTCAATATACGGAATGGTTTACGACTAGAAGATCCCTGGCACCTGTCATCTTCAACATTGCCCTGGTAAGCGTGAGGCGTGCATCGGCTGTCACAGGGAAATGTAATTGGTTGGCTCTGCCACGATTCTTGCATTTGCGGATGGTATCGTGATTTTGGGCGAAACCCTGGATCGGGTGATAGTGGACACAACTCGATTTCTCTATGAAGCAGCGAAGGTAGGTCTAGTAGTCAATGACACAAAAATAAAATATATGAGGGTGTCGCATCGACCAAACAATCTTAATTGTATCAACATTGATGGACATAATTTTGAGACAGTCGAGTCCTTCAAATATTTAGGATTGTTCTTCTCTAAACCGGAATGAGATAGCAAAGGAAGTACAGCAAAGGATAACTAATGGGAATCATGTTTTCTATTGGCTGACCAATCTTTTCAAGTCACGGTTGATTTCCCAGGAAAGTAAAGTTCATCTCTACATGACTTTGATGAGGCCTGAGATTCTATGTAGCTGTGAGACATGGGCCACCCCACATATGCTTGAACGTATCTGCGTTTTTGAAAGGAAGGTCTTACGGAAAATATATCTCCCAATATATAATGTAGAAACCTAAAGTTGGGAAAGAAGACCTCAGAAAGACCTGTATCAACGCTTTGGGAAGACGAACAACCAAATTCTAGAGAGGAGGAGGTTGCAGTTGCTGGTTCATGTAATTAGAGCGGAGAATTCCATATCCAATTTGTCTTCAACTCAACACCAACTGGGAGATGCCCGAGAGGCTGTCCTAGAACAAGATGGAAGGATCGGATGATAATGTGGCACCATCAGCAACAAGGAACCAGGGAAGTTGGAAGAACTTCTGTGACCAATACTTGTGCACAAGTCTCAGTCCCTCTTGTTGGAATTAATACCTGTGTTTATTTTTATTTAAGTTTTTATTCTCTTGCTTTCTGCTCTGGGCATTAATGGCCCGTTAAATGCAATAAATGATGATGATAATGATGATGCTTTACATTGTATGATTAAAGTAAAGCACGGCGTGCAATATATTGTAAAGATGCAACATTAATGTCCCATGCCGCAGGGAAGCTTGTGAGCGCGAATACGGGACGACAGTCGTTTGGAACGTGTTCTTTTGAGCCACCAATCAAACATGAGGCACACTCCCACTTGACCAGCACGCATAATTTAAAATCGTGGTGCTTACTGCCGTCTATGGCAGGTAGGACTTATATTCCGAATTAATTTTCTTCACAATTCTGCCTAGTTGGGCTCACGCAAAGTATCTGCAAAGTTCCAGCAGGATCCACGATTCCCCGGTTCAGAGACGTCCCTTGTTAGTTAGCCGAGTTGTTAGGCTCACCAAGAAAAACTTCTACTTTGCCCAGAGACATCATTCAGTTGGTTCCGACAACGCAAGTTAGGTTTTCATCCTTTTTCTTCAAAAGATGATCGATCGTCTTGTATATTGCAGAAATGAGAAACAACTTTCGCTAAAACTTGAGATTTTCAAGTGAATTAAGATGTTTCTAAAGTTGTGCTGCCATCTCTCCATATTAAGGTTGGCTTAACGAAATAGTTTGTAAAGGCTTTAAATAAGGAAGGAGACAGTTTCAAAGTGCATAAGTATGAAATTTCTAACACTATCTGAAGCAAAATACGGCAATGGTCCTGATGTAAGAAAACTGATGCACCATTTAAAAATACTGTCAATGAAAGGGAGAAAGCAACATATCTTTCCATGAAGTTTTTTCAAATTTTTTTGGTAACAGCAAGGAGCCTAATTACCGAAACATTGTGGCTAACATACTTGAAGCATATAAGGAACTCAGTTGTAACATGTGTAACAAAATTCATTTCATGTTTTCTCATCTTGATCATTTTCCAGAAAATCTAGGATTTTTGAGTCATGAGCAAGAATCTGCAGAAGTTTGAATGGAGGTACCAGGGATGCTGGAGCATCAGTATGCTTGCTGTGCAGACATAGATTTAACGGCCTAAGTGTAAAGGATCTGATGATGATCGCTTGACGATCGAAACCGGTCATCCAAGTGAATTCGTTTGTTAATCTCATGTAAATCTTTTTCAGGTTTAGGGAAATGCCCATTACAATTGGGTACACTCGTGTTGGCTGACTGAAAAGCATAATTTTGATTGGGACTTGATACCCATTCACCTAAAAGCGCTAATTGATTAGTAAAAGTTTTTTTAAAGAATTGTGAACACAATCTCTCATTTATCGTTTCCTCACATCCAAGGTTTTGTTTCGTGGGGTCCCACTGAAAATATTGAATCAAGGTTTTACTGTATTTTGTCTTTCTAAAATTGTTCATAAAGTGTACAGAATAAAGTGTATTTTAAACAAGCCAAATCATGATCATAACTTTTATGTGAAATAATACCGTTTATCAACTGCATTAAACACCTTTTTTTTTTCACCCCCTATTTTGATGTTTTATTTGCTGAAAGCCCTGGGTTCCTAGACATCACCCTGGCTGGAGAGGAACTTTCAAAATAAAGCCTGCAGCACTTTCACCTCTGGATAGATATGGGTGTTGAAGTATTTTAAATACATTCTTTCCAGAAGAAAAATGATACTACAGTATGTTTATTATCTTTGGGTATGTCGGACCAAAACTCGCTTTTTCAAGTGCTCGACCTCCAAAAACATTGGCGATCAGTAGCATGATCTGCTGTTTATCTATAGGTTTTCTAAACAGCGATACTGTATTCAGTCCAAACCACTGGCTGAAATTAGGCCAAGATATTCTACTACATTCTGGACTCCTAATGTCATCAATTGTTGCACATGAAAATCACTTAACAACAATAAAATGTATATATGCTTTGTTTCAGAAACGTGATGTTCCAGATTTCTTATGTGGGAAAATTAGCTTTGAAATCCTCCGTGAGCCTGTAATCACACCAAGTGGTATTACTTATGAGAGGAAAGATATTGAAGAACATCTCCAGGTTTGTTTTTACTCACACATGTTCTCTATATAAAGATGCACAATGTGGGCAAGAGTTGCTGGATACCAATCCATGATGATTCCAAGGATGCCAACAGTGTACAGTAAAAATGCTTTTTATTGAATCTCAGGGAGATAGTACATTTTTTCCTTCAGGTTTTTCCCTAAAAAGGGGTTCATGTAAAATAAGTAATATTATTCCAGAAGCACAATTTTTTTTTTACTTTAGAATTTAAGTCAGTTGATTTCAATGCATAGCTCATGAATCTTTGAATAGTTCAATAGCGTTCATCAGTTAAAAGACCCTCAAATCCCTCTGCTCTAAATTCACACGTAAAGTGGAGTGAAGTAAAAAAACGTAACATTTTGCATTTGCAAGGCTCCTCTGTTAGTGGAAATTCTAAAAAATCATTTTAATTTGAGTTTCTTAAATGAAAATATAATTAGGAGTCTTGGTTAAACATTTGAAGTAATTTCATCGCCTTGTAAACATACTTAGTGCATTAAACCATGAAAAGTATAAATGCAATTTTGGAATACTGACATCGAATCTAATAATTTTCACACTTCTGTAAAGACAGCTATCGCCTCCACCACTACAGATAGAATAGTAAGTAAAGGCGTTTGATGAGAAATGAAAAGATAACTCACACAGAAGGAATTAATGTTTATTAAGCTGTACATTTGATTGAGTATATCTTAGTTATAGAACTGAAGCAATGAAAGAACAGGATGTAGGATAGTAATCACCGGTGTAGGACAATAGCACTTTTTTTTACCATTACCACAAGACAGTTATCGCATTAGGGACGCGGACGTCCTTGTTTAGTTGTTATTTAATCTGTGCCCCGTTTGCTGAGGTCTGTGCTCCTCCGCAACATTCTAATGGTACTTCCTTCCATACGACATTTGCTTGCCTTTTGGTTCTATTTGAACGTTTACGTCATGAAAGGATTTTGCTCTCGATAGTGCGACATACAGTTATCCATGGCTAAACACCGGTTGAGGTAAATAAATGCCTACTTGATCTAGTGTTTGACCTTGAGCTTTATTGATAGTTATACAAAAAGCCAAACGTACTGGAAACTGCCTCCTTTTCAAGGAAAATGGCATAGAAGTATCTGATGGCGTAAGGTCAAGGCGAGGAAGTTGGACATTGTTTCCAACAATCGAGGGTATTCACCGTTACCAATTTGTATCAAGAAGTTTGCAAAGTCACGTTGATCTGTATCCTCTCGCATTTTTTTGTTGAGTTTAAAAGTTTTGAATATTGGCCACATTACTGACATTTGGACTGAAGCTGCTCTCGATGCGTGAGGCAAAACAGGCAATACCTGCCTAAAATCTCCACCTAAGATGATAATTTTTCCTCCGAATGGCACGTCGTTATTCATGATGTCCTTGAGCAGCCGATTTACACACATCAACACGTGCTTATTAGCCATAGGGACTTCATCCCAGATGATAAGTTATGCTGAACGAATATAAAAAGCTTCCTTGCTGTTAAATGTTATTCCTGATACAGAACTTTCATGTAAATATAGAGATAACTTGAACTGGCTGTGTACAGTGCGCCCCTGAGGTAGTAACTGTTAATGCACATACAGCATTAACAGTTTTATTTGTTTTATTCAAACTACTGTATTTTGGTGTCATGATTTATGGTTGTTGACAGGTCAGCTGCAGAGATAAATTAGTCTATGGAGCCCTGCAATGTGAAGGGAGAAACTAGTCTAGTAAGTGTTTCTTTGGAGACAGTTACCATGGGGATCAACAGGATGTATGAGCACAACAGTATTACTTCCATGATATGTATGTAGCAGTGGCAACTAAGTGGTGCTGTAAACCAATGACCGGTGTGTTTTATTTGATTTCGATTATATTACATTTCATTATTTTCTTAATAACATTTAAGTGGTCCTCCGCAAATTACTTTTAATAAACGCAATGTTTATATGCGACCACCAGAAGTAAGGTTCGGTCGTGAGCACGCACTCTATTCGCGATCAAACATTTTGGTCTTTTAGTGGGCCGGATATTCCAATTTAACATTTGTTACAGTGACAGTATATACAGTGCATATAATAACCACAGTGTTATGACAATATTACTACGATCTTACGACGCCAAATCGTGCCTACCAACCGCGCCGGTCATAACTGCCGCGCTATGGAACGTATAACCTGTGGACATTTTGCAATGGCAACCCTGAGTCATTGAATCAGAAGATCTTTGATGACAACAAATTCTTCCCACACCTTACAAGGTCAGATCCAATTTATTCTTATTTTAATTTCTATCCTTTCACTATGGCAGAGGAGAGTATTAAAATATTAACACGCAAACGAGGTATAATAAAGGGCAGCGTGACACGTATTAAAAGCTTTATAGATGTGTTTAACAGTGAGCAAGGAATTACTGCTATCACATCACGTAGAGAGAGTTTAGAGGAACTGAAACAAAAGTATGAGGAGGTTCAATGTCAATTAGAAATCAGTGAAGAGGGCGAAACGTACGAAGCTGATAGGGAATTGTTTGAAGACACATATCATCAAATAAAGGTCGACATAGACTGAATAATCACCCAGCATGAAATACCAAATCTTTCAAGACACTCCAGTCAAGGGGATATCTCAGTTATAAGTAACTACATTGGGGCCCACATCAAATTACCTACCATTACACTGAAACCATTTGGAGGCGAATATGAAAACTGGAGAGGATTTCATGATTCCTTTGTATCTATGATCCATAACAATCAATATTTGCATGACATTCAGAAATTCCACTACTTAATTAGCAGTTTAAGAAACGAACCTCTTTCAATTGCACAGAGTCATCCATTATCTGCTGAAAACTACAGCATAGTTTGGCAGAGGTTAATTGACAGATTCCAAAACAAGAAATTAATTTCTTCAATTCACATAAAGCAGTTATTAGAGCAAGACTCAATCCAGAAGGAGAATGCCAATTCTCTCAGAGAGGCTATAAACACAAGTCAGGCCAATGTGAAGGCATTACAGGACCTTGAATTAAATGTTTCAATTGAAGATTTGTTATTGTCACAATTGTTAATCAACAAATTAGATCAAGCAACTAGGAAGGCATGGGAAATACATACTTCAGGTTCTGAGTTAGAATCCCTGGAGGCTCTATGGACATTTATAGAGAAGAGATGTTTAGCACTTGAGGCAATCAAGCCAGGTACACAAGTTCAAGGTTATCAACAGAGTAAACAGCCAAGTAGAATTACATCCAAACATAGTGTTAGCAATGAGCATGCAAGTGTTGATTACCAATGTGTATTTTGTAAGGGCTCACATTACATATATAAATGTGATTCCTTCAAAAAACTTAATGTTCATGACCGACACAATGTTGTAAGAGAGAATAAACTGTTTTAATTGTTTGGGCAACAATCATAATGTCGATTAGTGCCAATCCAGCTCGTGCAAGATCTGTGGTAAATATCACAATACACTACTGCACGATGAGACGAGACGTGATCATACCAGGCCAATGGCAAGGTCACGTGGGAATGAGAGCGAACACATCTCTCGCCATACAGCTAATCACCACACAGCGCGTCCACTAGATGTCACTCACTGTGCTGTAAAGGAATCCAATCTGTCAACAGTTGTGTTATCAACAGCAATAGTAAAAGTCAAAGACAGTCATGGTAATATGCATGAGGCCAGATGTTTGCTGGACTCAGGTTCTCAAACTAATTTCGTGAGCGAAGAATTAGCTCAATTATCACATCTTAGGAAACAAAAACACATTACACCAGTAACTGGAATAAACGGAGCAGGGGTTCAAACCTCACATTGCGTTACAATTCATTTACAGTCTGCGGTCAGCTCGTTCAATATAGATGCTACATGCCTAGTGCTATCGAAAATTACCAACAACCTGCCAAGTAGAAAAATTGACATTTCAAGATGGAATTTACCCGCCAATATACAATATGCTGACAGAAATTTCAACATTCCAGGCAAGATCGATTTGCTACTCTGTGCAGACATATTCATTAAGGTCATACTAGAAGGTAAGAAAACTCGTGATATGTATCAACCTTGCAGAATACGCAACTGGGACGGGTAGTAGCTGGTCAGGCACCCCTGCAACAACAACAAAGGGAAAATGCAACGTCGCTATTCATTCAAATAGACCAACTAGACAAACAGCTTAAAAGGTTCTGGGAAATTGAAGAATTGCATACGTCACCAATCACTAAGGAAGAAGGAGATTGCGAAGAGCACTTTACGAAGAATACAACGCGTGATGCTACGGGAAGGTTCCGAGTTCGACTACCCCTTAAACAAACTTCATCGCAGCTACAGAATTCATATCCACAGGCAGTAGTGAGATTCCACACCATTGAGAAAAAACTTAATCGTGATCCTAAGTTATAGCAAGAATATTCAACATTCATGAATGAGTTTTTACAACCTCGTCACATGAAACCAGTACCCACGTGCACCGAAGATGGAGGATACTTCATGCCACACCCTGCAGTATTCAAACCGACAAGTACCAGCACTAAAACTCGTGTTGTCTTTGATGCGTCCGCAAAAACTGACAGTGGCGTATCTTAAAATGATAATTTACTCGTAGGCCCTACAATACAAGACAACCTGCATGTTATTGTCTACGTTTCAGGACACACAAGGTTGCTCTTGTCGCAGATATTACAAACAATGTACCGCCAGATTCAAGTTGTCAAAGACACGAAGCTACAACGAATACTATGGAGGAACAATAGTACAGAACCACTGCAGTGTTATGAACTCACGACAGTGACTTATGGAACGGCAAGCGCTCCATTTCTAGCTACGAGATGCTTACAACAGTTAGCTGATGAAGAGACGAAGGAATTTCCACAAGCAGCAGCTGTCCTCAGAAAGGATTTTTATGTTGATGACCTTCTAAGCAGAGCTAATACTGAATTAGAGGCTATTCACTTCCAGCAAGAATTAGATACACTACTGTTAAGAGGAGGATTTGAACTTAAGAAATGGTGTTCTAACAGCAGTAAGGTCATCTCAACAATACCAGAAGAAAATAGAGAAACCAAATCGCCACTTTAACTCGACAGTGCAGACACGGTAAGGACATTGGGAATAAGCTGGCACCCATCAGCAGATCAATTTCAATTCGACATAACTGTCAAAAAGTTTGTTCACGTAACCAAGAGAAGTGTACTCTCGTCTATTGCTGCAATTTTTGAGCCTTTGGGTTTATTAGGTCCAGTTATCCTCTCCTGTAAGGTCTTGATGCAACAACTCTGGTCTCTTCAATTACAATGGGACCAAGAACTACCATGTCAGCTTCTTAACAATTGGAATGCAATTTACTCGCAATTGCCAGAACTGAACGATATTATAATTGACAGGTACATTTTAAGTGATAACACGATTATAAATTATCAATTGCATGGTTTTTGTGACGCCTCTGAATGTGCTTACGGAGCTTGCGTATACATTCGTACTACAGATGAACAAGGGATTATTACATGCAATTTAATGTGTTCTAAATCAAGAGTCGCGCCACTTAAACAATTGTCAATTCCACGTTTAGGATTGTGCGGCGCTCTCCTATTAGCAAGGTTACTTAAGCGAACATTCAAGAGTCCCACTTTGTATATTAGTTCTATTCATGCCTGGACAGACTCAACAATTGTCTTAACAATGGATTTCTTCACCGTCGTCGAAGTGGAAAACATTTGTCGCCAATCGGGTCTCTGAAATCCAGGACACGTCAGAGACATCTACACAACAGAATCCAGCTGACGTATTGTCACGAGGAAGCGGACCCAAAGCATTAAAATTAAACGACCTCTGGTGGCACGGGGCGTCCTTGTTGTGCCAGCCTGAAGAATTATGGCCAATTACTACCGTGGAATATACCTCAGAAGCACTCGAAGCTAAACCCACAGTATGTGCAGTCACCAGCTGCAACAATGAAGATATCACTTCACGGTTTTCCTCATTGTTAAAAATTAAACGTGTCTTAACTTACTGTAAGCGATTTATCTACAATCTACAGCACCCTCGTACGAAGATTACAGGAGAATTAAGTACTGAAGAATGCAACAATGCACTACTTTACTGTGTACGATATATTCAACGCCAGGAATTTCAAGGGGAAATTCAAGACCTCCAATTGAGGAAGGAAGTTGACAAGAGAAGTCAGTTAAAATCACTCACTCGATTTCACGATAAAGACAGATGTCTCAGAGTGGGCGGGCGATTTCGCAATGCAGACGTAGCATACGACCAGAAACATCAGTTTATATTACCAGCGCATCACCATGTCACGAAATTAATTATCCGTGACGAACACTTAAGACTACTACATGATAGCACACAGCTGCTGGTTGCTTCATTAAGAATGAAATATTGGATTCCTCACGCTAGGACAACTGTCAAAGGTGTCATTCGCAAATGCGTGACATGCTACAGGTTCAAGGCTAATAGCTCATCGCAATTAATGGGTCAGCTGCCTACTGAAAGAGTTAAGCCTACTCGTCCTTTCCTATATACTGGAGTGGATTTCGCGGGACCATTATTTATAAAAGAAGGTTCTCCACGGAGTAACACGAAAGTTAATTGTTATGTTGCACTTTTTGTCTGCTTAGCCACCAAGGCCATTCATTTGGAACTTGTGAGCAATATAACTACCGGAGCCTTCATTGCTGCTTTAAGAAGAATGATAGCCCGGAGAGGGAAAGTACTTCAAATTCACAGTGACAACGGTTCGTTATTCATCGGAGCCAGAAATCAACTTCTAGAACTTCGTGAGTTGTTCCAGTCAGAGCAACACCAACGACACATTGAAAGGGTTGGAATTCAAGAAGGATTTACCTGGATATTCATTCCTCCACGAGCACCACATTTTGGAGGGCTTTGGGAAGCTGGGGTAAAATCTATGAAATTTCATCTTACTCGAGTTACCATGCATGCTCACTTGACATTTGAAATGACACCTCCTATCTGTCACCAGGACACTTCCTGATAGGAGAACCCATGATGGCGATCCCAGAACCAGATTTAACCTTGTCAACCACTTCCAGGCTTTCCAGGTCGCACCATCATCATCATCATCATCATCTTGCACAGTTTCCAGCCACTGGCCGGGTCTGTTTGGAACACAAGCCTCTCCAACGTCTTCTGTCTTCCCACCATCTCTCAGCCTCCACCCTTGTCCAGTCTTCTCCTCTCTTCTTCACTCTTTCTTCCACCCCCTTCAGCCACCTGTCTCTCGGTCTTCCCCTCGGTCTCTTTCCTTCCCACTTCGTCTCATGTACTCTCCTGGGTATCCTCTTCTCCATTCGTTTTACATGTCCATACCATCTAAGTCTAGATTTCTCTATACCATCCTGTAATGGTTCCTCCTTCATTAATTCTCTGGTCCTCTCATTTCTTATTCTGTCCATCTTTGTAGCTCCAATACTGCTTCTCAAGAACCTCATCTCACTGGCCTGTATTTTGCTCTTCTCCCTTCCTTTCATAACCCAGGTCTCCGAGGCATACGTCAGGATAGGGACATAGTACGTCCGATATATTATCTTTTTGCTGTTCTGAGGGACATCCTTGCTCCATAACATGCTTCTCACACTCCTCCGAAATGCTTCTGCCTGCCTCCCCCGCTCATTTATTTCTCTATCGTTTCTTCCATTATCTTGTATCAGGCTTCCCAGATACTTGAAACTCTCCACTTTCTTCAGCTGTTCCCCACCAATTGTTATTCCCGTTGTGGTTCTTTCCTTCTTCCTTGTTGTGATCACCATCTCACTCTTATTTATGCTAAATTTCATCCCATATCCTTGTATTATTCCTTCCCACACGTCCAACTGTTCCTGTACCTCCTCCTCCTTGTTTCCCCAAATCATCAAATCATCTGCAAACACCATTGCTTTCATCTTTCCGTCCCCAATTACTTGTGCCACTCGGGTCATTATGTCATCCATCACCACAATGAAAAGTAACGGTGACAGTGCACTTCCTTGTTTCAGGCCGTTTCTTTGTTCCAACCAGTTTGATCTCTCTCCTCCCACTTTCACACAGCTCACGCTTCCCTTGTACATCTCCTTTATCCTCTTTATAGTCCATTTCTCTACTCCTCTATCCTCCAGGGACTTCCATACTTTGTTTCTGCATACACTGTCATATGCTTTCTCAATGTCCAGGAAGGCCATCAGTAGATCTGTTCCATACTCATAGTGCTGTTCTTGTAACTGCCTTACAGCAAAAATCAAATCCACTGTGGACCTTCCTGCTCTGAAGCCATGTTGTTCTTCCCTCATCCCTCCTTCTATCCTTGTCCTAATTCTCTTTTCCAAAACTTTCTCGAAGATCTTTGCACAATGACTCATCAGTGTTATTCCCCGATAGTTTCTGCAATCTGTTCTACTACCTTTCTTGAAGATCGGGACAATGATTCCTTTTTTCCAGTCTCCTTTCCTTCCATGCTGTCCTCATCACTCGGTACAGCCACTGTATACCCACCTCTCCTGCTGCTCTCACCATCTTCACACTCATCCACACCCGGTGCCTTCCCTCCTTTCATCTTGTTCACTGCATCTTCCACTTCTTTCCATGTTAAGTCCTTTTCTGTTTGCAGTTCATCTTCCTCTTCCCCGATTTCTTCCTCCTCACCATCTTTTCCATTTGGGTTCAGAAGTTCTTCAAAATATTCTTTCCACATTTTCTTCAGTTCTTCCCTATTTTCTATCTCTTGTCCCCTTTTGTTCACCATTCTAACATAATCCGTAGGATCCTTCCGCCTCTTATTTTTTACCATCCCATACAGGACCTTTTTTGTACCTTCACTATCCTCTTCCATCCACTTCCTTCTCTCCACCGCCACCACTCTCTTCGCCTCCTTCTTTCTTTCCTGGTACTCTTCCCTTGTCTCTACCGTCCTATTTTGATACCACCTCCTAAAGGCTCTATTCTTTTCCCTTACTATATCTTTTGTCTTCTCATTCCACCATGGTGTTTCCTTCCACCTCTTCTTACTACTTGTCCTCCCACATACTGCTTCTGCTGCACCCACTAATGTCTTCTTAAATCTAGCCCATTCCTCTTCCACCCCTCTTTCTTCATCTGTTGGAATTCCTTCCTTTACCATTTTGAGGTACTCGACCCTTCTATCCCCTTCTTTCAGTTTCCATATCCTTATACGTCTTTCCTGGTTCTCAGTCCCTTTCTTCTCCTTACTCCCTCTCAGGTTCATTACCAGCAATCGATGGTCGCTATCCAGGTTCTCCGATGGTATAACCTTGATGTCCGTGATGTTCTTATTTAGTTCTTTCTCATACAGTATATAGTCGACCACCGACTTCCTGGTCAAGTCATCACTGTACCATGTGATTGTGTGGCTCTCTCTTTTCTTAAACCAGGAGTTCCCAACTAGCAGGCTGTTCCTCTGGCAGAAGTCCAACAGTCTCTTTCCTTCCTCATTTCTTCCGCCCCAACCCTCTGGTTCTAGAACACTCTCATAACCTTGTCTTTCTCTTCCTACATGGGCATTGAGGTCCCCCATAACAATCATATTTCTTCCTACCAGCTGCTTCTGCAATTCCTCTTCAAACTCCTCCTTCTCTTCAGAGGCGCAGCCTACTTGTGGAGCATACACTTGCACTATTTCTACGGTCTCTCCCCTCAGTGCTACTTTCACTTTCATCATCCTATCACTTATTCTCCTCACTTCTTCTTTTAAACCATCTCGTACTACTACTCCCACTCCATTCCTCTTTCCCTCTTCGTTCCCACTCCAGTACAGTCTATAGCCTTTTCTCAGTACTCTCCTTCCTTCCCCTTTCCACTTTGTTTCTGCCAATCCCAATAAATAAAACTTCCTTCTTTCCATCATATCCACTATCTCCTCCACCTTCCCCGTC
This sequence comes from Meconema thalassinum, assembly GCA_946902985.2. Classification (NCBI taxonomy): domain Eukaryota; kingdom Metazoa; phylum Arthropoda; class Insecta; order Orthoptera; family Tettigoniidae; genus Meconema; species Meconema thalassinum. The sequence continues at coordinate 872,243,834 of OX336390.1, read as the reverse complement.
AGCGTTCTTAGGTTTAAAGTTCCAAATCTTAGTCCGTGTGTACAGCCGTGTCGTCGTCTATTAAATCCATCCTGTCCGAGGCTCGTTCCATTTTTGAAAGCATTTGGTTTTATCCACTACTGGCTTGCTGGGCCTATCGTAGCTTCACCAGAGCCCCGTTAGCCGTCACTTTTCAGGGTTCCTGTAGGACCTTCACAGCTACCGTAACGGTCCTGGGGCACACGAAGTCCCCACTGTACTTCGCCCCTACAGGCAATCCCCTACTTTGTGCCGTTGCCCGTCTCCCACGACGTGGACGAGGGGAAGCAACATTTTTGGAATAGGTGGTCATCTGACTATCTGGGCAGCTTGCAGCAGCGCATGAAGTGGAGGTCGGCACAGCCCAGTGTGCCTACAGGAACAGTGGTCCTTATTAAAGATGATCATATTCCACCATTGGACTGGAAATTGGGCATCGTTCAGCAAACATTCCCAGGCAAGGACGGCTTGGTGAGAGTCGTTGATGTCCGCACGCCTTCGGGAGTTTATAGGAGACCTGTGCACAAGTTGTACCCACTCCCAATTGACCAATGACTTCAGTGTATGCTTCTTCAATGTATTTGTGTATTTGTATAATTATGTGCATTGACAGTTTTAAGAGGGAACTCGATACTAGTGATCTTTATTTTCAGGGGACTTATTTTTCATTGTTTAATTGTATTTCTTAATAAAATATGCGAGCACATTTTAAGTGGGCCGGTATGTTAATGCACGTACAGCATTAACAGTTTTATTTGTTTTATTCAAACTACTGTCTTTTGATGTCATGATTTATGGTTGTTGAGAGGTCGGATGCAGAGTTAAATTAGTCATGGAGCCCTGCAATGTGAAGGGAGAAACTAGTCTAGTAAGTGTTTCTTTGGAGACAGTTACCATGGGGATCAACAGGATGTATGAGCACAACAGTATTACTTCCATGATATGTATGTTGCAGTGGCAATTAAGTGGTGCAATAAACCAATGACCGGTGTGCTTTATTTGATTTCGATTATATTACATTTCATTATTTTCTTAATAACATTTAAGTGGTCCTCCGCAAATTACTTTTAATAAACGTGACGTTTATCTGCGACCACCAGAGGTAAGGTTCGGTCGTGAGCATGTACTCGATTCGCGATCAAACAGAAACGTTGCTGCAATACCAGTCCATGCAACAGAAACTACATTTAACCCCAAATTTGTGCAACTGTGAATCGAGCATTGGTAAAGAAATGTTTTCCCGGTGCCCCCTGGACCGTCAATGAAATATGCATTACTGATCCTTTAATTTCTGTTTTGTACTAACACCAAACTACCGACAGTAGTGGCTGCGCGGGCTAAAGCGCTGCGTTAGGTCAAGGGGCCAAGCTCTCTGCTGACTCGGTAGACGCATGGGTTCGAGCCCCACCGTCAGCTGTCCTTGAAATGGTTTTCCGTGGTTTCCCATTTTCAACACCAGGCAAATGCTGGGACAGTACCTTCTGACAGGCCACGGCCGCTTCCTTCCACATCCTTGCCCAGTTTCATTCATCTTCATCCATTCCATCTCCCATCCCGACGCGCAGGTCGCCCACGGGCGTCGACTAGAAAGACCTGCACTCGGCCTCTCAGGAGGCTACACGAAAAAAAAAAAAAAAAAATTTCTGTAATTATAGCCGTTTGGTTTTCATTTGCTTGGTTTATCATCCGACTTAATTGATCCTCATTAAGTTTTGGATAATTCATTGGTAAATTTGTCTGAGGAAAATTATCAATAATAGCTGGCAATTCAAGAGAAGCCATGGAGCTTTAATGTATTAGAAACTTCATACATTCTGCCGATAGTTTTTGAATCATTTTTTTTCTTTTTTGCCACTGGCAGTTGCTCTTATTCCAGACTTAATGTGCTGGTGTTTCAGGATATATATACGGACTTCTGGCTTGCGAATCCCGTTTTGCTTATTGTATGGATACATGCGACATTAGCGCCCGAGTGGAGCAGGTAGAAGTTAACGATATCATGTATGGATACATGCAACATTAGCGCCCTAGTGGAGCAGATAGAAGTTTTCGATATCTTGACGTAATTAGGGAACTGATCGCCCTATACCAGTGAATGTTATAATTATATTGGATGTATTGAAACACGATACGAACGAAATAAAACAAAAAATTGCATGAAGAACTATTCTGTTTCGGCGTGATTCAAACCGCATAGAAGATTTTTAAGTGAATGCGTTATGTCCCCAAGGAGATTTGATCTCTGTTAATATGAAGATGTTTACGTGGATTCACATTACTATCATGGAAACCACGATGAAGATGTGCACTCTACTTTACCAGACTCTCATGACCGGACTATCATGATACAGAGTAAGTCGTTATCGCCTTGTGACAGTCCATCAAGTTAGATTTATTATTGGGGCGTCGTTGAATATCATGATACGGTGTTATTCGTTGTCGCCTAGCGACAATATGTCCGTCAAGTCATTCGATTCTATTTTCGTGAGGCCTTAAAGGAAGTAATATTCGCAATTACACTGACCGGCAAAGAAAGTGGAACAGTTAAAACAGTAATTTAAAAAGTATAAAATTAGCCATGAAAAAGATGTAATCACATTTTAAAAGCTTTTCACGCATTAGGACACACATCTGAAACATCTGTGAATAGAAATTGACATTTCTTAGGGTGGTTTATTACCACCAATTACCCCCAATCTTCGATGAGCCTAACTTAATGGTTTTATGGCGGGAAGTACACTGTAAGCGCTTAAGGTTTATGAGTGTTGCCGCTCGCTTATTGTTGTTCTAGGGATAGCAACTGGCATTTGTTGAACATCTGGGAACCATTGTCATACATTTTAGTAGGTTATCCATGTGCAGTTCTCACTAAAACATGCCTCTTAGCCGTGAAGGAGCTGCACAGGCAGTTGCATTGGTGGAGGATGGCCGCAGCTTCCGTTATTTTGGTGAGGTCATTGGATCATCTCTCGGTAGCATTCACCGTGCAGTGCAACGTTACAGAGAACTCCAAACATACGACAGGAGAAGAGGGTCAGGCCGTAGAAGAAGCACAAGTGCCAGGGATGACAGACTTCTCACCCTGCAAGTACTGCGTGATCGCCATACCACAGCAGTCCAGGCACGAAATCAACTGGAAAATGTCAGAAATGTGCGAGTGAGTGAGCGAACAGTAAGAAGAAGTTTTGAAGAAGCTCATCTTTCGTCTCGGAGACCTGCAAGTGGACCCGCACTCGAACGACATCACAGAGAGGCGCGTCTTTGCTTCGCAAGGCAGCTTCTGGGATGGACCCACGAGCAGTGGGCCTCTGTTCTCTTCACTGACGAGAGTCGCTTTAACCTTAGATCTCCTGATGGAAGAGAGAGTGTGGAGAAGGTGCGGGGAGAGGTACAGCCCTGTTGCTTTCTCCTCCAGGACTCCATTTGGAGGTGGCATCAACGTTATGGCCCGCACTGAGTTGGTGTGCATCGATCACGGGACTCTCAATTCCCAAAGGTACACCATAGAGATCCTGATGAACCATGTGATGCCCTTTGCGCCTTTCGTTGGTCAGAATTTCATGCTGATGCAGGATAATGCCCGCCCTCATACTGCTCGCTGTGTTGTACAATATCTGCAGGAAGTGGGAATTCAAACCCTGGACTGGCCAGCTCGTAGTCCTGACTTGAACCCCATCGAACATGTATGGGATATGCTTGGAAGGAACGTCAGACAGCGTGACCACACCACTTTGGCACAACTGAGAACATCGCTGCTGGAGGAATGGGATCGCATCCCGGCAGATGCCATTTGACGAGTTGTGAACAGTATGCCTGAGCGTTTACAAGCTGTCATGGACGCTAAGGGTGGAAACACTCGTTTTTATTGACCAGTGTTCCCGTGCAGTGCAGTGCAAAAATTAACACTGTTTTGTTTGGCAATATGTTTGATAAAAACCAGCCCAAAAGAACATTAGTAAAAAATAGAAAATTGTTAGATTTGTGAAATGTAACGAAATTTGTGAGTTAAAGCGTGTTGTAAACAATGTTTCATTATTTTCTGTAGCCAACCATATAACATTTACATGAATAATGCAAATATTGGAAAACCGGTACATTTTAGTGGAATAAATTAAGAAATTACATAAAAAATTGAAGTGTTCCACTTTTTTTGCTGGTCAGTGTATTTTAATACATGGATGATATAATCAAGTAAGGTGGGTATCAATCGATAATGCGTGACGGGTCGTCGTAGGGCAAATACTTCCCGAGATATTGCAGTTTTAATAAAGGGTGAAATTTTTTGAAAACTATTTTAATATAATTAATTTAATCTAAAAATACCGACAGATAGAAAACCCAAATTTAGACTGAAGATAGGACAGATAAACTATATAGCAACACACAATATAAATTCCATCATACAGCCAGGAAAACTCAAAATTTTGACAGACGAAATGGATCGCAAAGGGATTCTAATAACCGGGCTTCAAGAAATGAGAAACACCGATCAGGAACCAATAGAATCACAAGGGTATAGAATTTACAAGGGAATTCCAGGAAAAAGAGTAATGAAGCAATGTCCACAATTCGGAACAGGATTTGTAGTCAATCTCAAAATAATTGAATCCATCATAGAATTTAAAGCATTATCCCCTAGGCTCTCGACACTAACTCTAAAAGCTGCAAATAGAACATATACCATTCTAAATGCCCATGCCCCAACTAATGATAAAAATAATAAGAAAGAACACAAAGATGATGTGGAGGGATTTTGGGAGCTTTTAGATCAGACAGCAACAAACATAAATAAATGTCACACCAAAATTTTAATTGGAGACTTTAATGCCCAGTTAGGAAAGGAAAAAAGATATAGAGACATAATAGGAAAATGGCCAGCACAGAGAAGAACAAACAGGAATGGCATAAGACTGGTGGAATTTTGCAGAAACCATGATATGATCTCCAAATCAACTTACTTCAAGAGAAGACCAAATAAACTCAAAACTTGGAAACATCCAGATTGGAAAAAAGGTGAATGGCAACTAGATCATGTTTGTATGGATAAGAACTATCACAGGGAGATCTACAATGTGAAAGTTCTGAGAGGAACAGATACTGGATCGGATCATTACATGATAAAGATTAAAATTAAATTTACCCCGTTGATAAAGAAAAAAAACTCACCTAAAAAAGAAGAGAACATACGACCCTCATAAACTAATAAATAACAAGGGATACAAAGAACGAACTAGATATATTAAAATAACAGATGATCTAGAGGAAATAGTTCCCGAATTGAAACAAATAGCTGAACAAGTAGCCCCAATAAATCCAAGGAAGAAACACCAATGGTGGAACGATGAGTGTGATAATACAGTGGAAGATAGACATCAAGCCTGGTTACGGTATCAGAGTCAAAAAACAGATGAATCACACTTGGATCTCATAAAACAAAGGAAGATAACTCAAAAAATAATACGAGGGGTTAAACGGCTATACCAAAAGGATATACTTCTGATGATCGAAACAAATAGCGCGAAAACAAACTCAAGAGATTACTACAAAATTTTTAGCAAACAACTACAAAGATATGAACCTCCAACATTAATGTTAAAAGACAAAAATGGCGAGTTAGCTCATAGTAATAAAAGAAATACAGAAATTTTAGCAGAAACATTCAACAAGTTGCTAAATTGCGAAGATCCACCAGAAATGCTTCAAATAAATACAGACACCACTTTTAAAACACCATCAGAAAACATAAATCCACCCACAATCCAAGAAGTCTACAAAGCGCTGAGAGAGCTCAAAAACTACAAAGCGAGTGGAGAAGATCAAACATTTGCAGAATTGTGGAAATATGCAGCAGAACCAGTAAAGATTTCATTACACCAATGCATAGTGAACATTTGGATCAAAGAAGAACTGCCAGACCATTGGACTACTGCTATAATACTGTGCCCAAATCTAGGAATGGGTATTCCAAGTTTCAGACACCTAGATATCAAGGGAAAGGCTGTAGCCGCTTTTGAAAGTTCAGATATTTGAATATCGCGCTACATTGCTTCTCGAAGCTTTTCGAAGGATTTTGCCGATAGTTGGATGGTAAATGACGTAGCGAGTCATAGCAGAGGTGGAGACTATTTATTGATTAAATAGTTAACTATGGAGCAGAGACTTGAGACTGGGATCAGATTACTGGCACGGCCAAATGAAAGAGAATGCAATTAGTATCAAGTAAATCGGACCAGGGATTCAAGAGATATGAGGATTTCTAGATATCAGGCGATGACGCGTGACCCTGACCGTTTTTGTATAAAAGCAAGCTGGAGCAGGAATGGATAGCTCACTTCATCACAAGCACTTGGCGAACAAGTTGCGTCTACGCTGAGCCAAGGCACATGGTTGCCGCCTCTACGAAGAAGTACTTTTCAAATCGTGATAGTCACGAGAAGTGCTGCGCAAACGAGTTGGAACTTAGTAAGTTTCTGGTGAGGAGAATCACTGAGGTGATTGTTTTTCTACAGACATTGGTGGAAATATTTATATTTCCTAAAGGACATATGCTAGACTTGGTCTAGAAAATAGTATTTGTCACAGTCCAATAGTAAATTAATACTTGGATGTTTAAATCCATTTAAAGTCAGTTTTCATATTTTGTAACTATTTAACCACTTCGATCCGTCAGTACATTGAAGAATAGTCTATAACGGTGGCGTTCATTAGTCTACGCAAGGGAAACTGCAGGTTGTCTAGCGCATGGCAGATGGTGATTTTGATAAACCATGCCCAGGGAACGATCTTCAGAACAGCCGTTAACTGCTTAGACTGTCAACGTTTTTCTTGTACTGATGAGATTACAGTGAGTTATGTTACAACTGACATATTTAAGAAGAGATCGCTTAGATCTGACCCTTTTCAAACAAACTGTTATGGCTTGGTTAGAAGCCCATATTAAAATGGAACCACAGTCATTTAAAACGTCGAAGGATACCACCACTATGTCTGACTAGACGATTTGTGGGTCTACAATGGCGGCCGATACAAGGATTATACGTGCTTGTCCGATAGGGCATATCTACGGATAAATCTGGTACAGACCAGGTTTACTACACTTCAAGAACATCAAGAAATGTAAGCCACATTTGAATTATATTATGCTTAGCTAATTGGAACAAACTATTTTTCTGCAGATGACCAACACATTTTTTTCGTCGTATTTAAAGCTTGTAATGATTTACGCAAGACTTGTTAGATTTATTCTGAGCATTTTCAGCACTCAGAACAGTTTAGGATCGATGACCGAGCATTTTGAGCATTTATTTGAATTTTTCATATTTTTGGGAAATCACGGTAATCAGCCGATGTAACTGTAAAAGTTAAATTTATTTTTGTTGAGGAATGGATATTTTTTCCATATTCGAAGGTTCGAACATGTGGATTCTCACATGATGAGATGATAATTAAACATATTTGAAATAATAATAATAATAATAATCCACTAATAATAATAATAATAATTTTTATAATTTTTCTAAATAATTCTTGGATATTATATTTTATAATAATCATATGTATTGAGAAAGAGCCTAGGAAGTAGTTGAAACATTTCTAGTTTGGAACAGGAGATTTTACGAAGGAGAGTGGTTAGCGCAAGCCCGCATTCAACCTACATTTCAGTTCTGGTTGAACAGTTGATATTTGCAATGAGCAAAGTATATGTTTCATATAACACGGAGAGGCATGAAACGGGAAGCAAATGATATTTGTATCAAATAGGATATTGTTGTATTTATATAAAATCATGACGTAAATACACTTCGAAAGTGAAATGAAGCTTTTCATGAGTATGGTAAATTCACTGGTTGAACTGAATGGTAAAATAAAATAAACTTGTAAGTTTATTAATCTTCCAGTGTTGATAACAAGCAGAGGCTTGATTTATTGTATAAATTTTGGGGAAGAAAATTTATGTGTGTGGAATAGTTGTAATGCCATTCCCAGGTGCGCATGTTAAGTCGCAGGAATGAAGGTTTTTTCGAGCATCAATCAAATAGCAGGTTCGATGGCTCAGGTTTATAGTAGGAGTATTGGAGCCACACATTTCGTCGTATGAATAACCCGAAGGTTATTTCTTTGAAACCATCAGTTCTTATTTCAACCTTGTTTACGAATTCCATTTAGACTTTGATTTTGCTAGAACCCGGATTTGTCATGATAGTAGTTTATTCTTCTTCAGAGGAAGACCTTTGCCGTTGTTGTTATTGTAATATTGTGTTCTTACACAAATAGTAGAATGGGCCACTGCCAATTTAAAATAATTCTTTAACCACGAATAATTTGAAGGATATTTTCAATCCTAGTGCCATGAACTAAATGAATTCATTATAAGACTACAATTCTAATTTCCGCATTCTGTCGAAGAATTGCAAGTTGTAAAAGTTGCTAAAAATGGCCATAAATATAAATATTTTTATAATATTGTTCCCAAGTGGAAAATCTAATAGTTGAATGGTTCAACCATTTATTGATCAAGTTAATGATTCAGAAATCATATATTTTGTTTGGAACTTGAAGTTCATAATCGAGTCACTTCTCGAATGTTTAATGTCAGAAGAACAATTAATTGTTGTTGTGCTTCGCACAGTTCTTCGATGCTATGCTCAATGGTCAAATACTTTTGAGATGTTGTTAATATGTGTTAATAATTTGTGTTGCTACGATGATAATAATAGTTTCAACGATATATTTTTGAAAAACTGGAAAACAAGTGAAAGTTTAAGAAATTCTATAAACATTTATTCTACGAGTGTTAATATCATGTAAATAGTCAAACAGTGATCGACGTTATTTCCAGTATGGACAATTCATTTTGCACTGGAATAAAATGTTAATAATTTTGGAACACAGTCCACAGGACTAACAATCGGACTTGTGTTTTCAAAAGATTGTCAAATGTGTTTGGAAGATTTCTGTATATTGTGTGTAAATAAGAGTGTGGATCGCCACACGTGGATGATGCTGCTTTGAGCATTATTCTTGCAGTCAGATTTTAACTTTAAATAAACTGAGATAATTTTACCAGATGTGTTTCACCCAATTAAATCTCCTTCTATCCTTATTGTTGCATTGAGCCAAAAATCAGCAAAGCATTTTTATAAATTTGATGTCGTTTTTGCGATTTGCTTTAACCCATCTGGCGCTCCGGGATATTTTGATTCTCGTGCTGACTGATTATTGGTAAAATGCATATGTGGTCGTGCGGACTCCGGTCTAAACGGGCACAATACATCCATTACACAAGAAAGGAGAAAAATCAAATCCTGACAACTATCGAGGAATTTCCCTTTTGGATATCACATATAAAATCATGTCACGAATTCTATATAATCGTTGTAAAGATCAATTAGAACTGGAAATAGGGGAATATCAAGGTGGATTTCGGCCATGGCGAAGCTGCCCTGAACAGATAATCACCTTAAAATTAGTAATGGACTACTACAAACGTAGACAAAAACAGCAAGTCATAACCTTCGTAGACTTCAAAAAAGCTTATGATTGTATACATAGATCTTCATTGCTGAAAATACTTAGGAATTTCGGACTTCATCCCAAATTAATAAAAATTATAAAACTAACTCTAACAAACACCAAATCTAAAGTAAAATTCAGAGGTGAAATATCTGAACCGTTTACGATTAAAACAGGATTAAGGCAAGCAGATGGTTTATCGCCTCTACTTTTCAATTGTGCTTTGGAATATGTAATGAGGGAATGGTACAGGGAAAATCCTAGGAACATAAGAATTGTAACCAAGAAAGATCAAATAGACTTAAATTGCTTGGGATTCGCAGATGACTTAGCGTTACTGGCTAATAATATTCAAGAAGCCAAAAATCAAATAATAAGCCTACAAAATATAGCACAAAAAATTGGACTTCAGATATCATTTGAAAAGACAGAGATAATGGTAGCAAATCCACTTGTAATCAATCACATAACAGTAAATAACAAGAAAGTTAAAATAGTGAAGCAATTTAAATACTTAGGAGAAATTATAACTTACAACTTGGATGAGAAACCTGCATGGCAAGAAAGAACTAATAAAATGATAAAAGCCCAAAAATTAACATGGTCTACATATAAGAGAAAATGTCTATCAATCGCAACAAAATTAAAACATTACAAGACGGTGGTTCAACCAGAGGTGACCTATGGAAGTAAAACTCTTTTTAAAGTTGCTCAGAAAAACAGAATCGACAAAATTTTAAAAGTAGAAAGAAGAATAGCTAGAACATGCATAAATAAAAAATATCAGAAAGATGGACAGTGGCGGATAGTACCAAATGAAGTGGTATACAGAGAACTGGAGCCCATCACTGATACTATTCGGAAGAAACGGCTTTCTTTCTTTGGTCACATCATGAGGACACCAGAAACCAGGTTATCTAGAAAAATTGTAGTGAAACTTTGGAATATGAAACAACAAGTAGGATGGATTAAGGAAATTAGAGAAGATATGAAAGAATTGGAAATAACCTTGGATGACTTGCAAAACAAAACAACAAAATTAAAAAAACTGAGAGATATAAAAATAAGATTTCAGGCTAAAATAGACAAACGTAATACAGTAAAAAGGGTATTTACAGATGAGGAACGCCTGAGAAGATCAGAGCGAATGAAGAGCTACTGGGCGACTCGGAAAGGAAACTTACTGAAGAAGAGGACCAAGAAATGATTGACTGAAGTGGTCCAATGAGGGCGTAAAAGCAGAAGAAGAAGGAGAAGAATTATAAGATTACAAAGCCACACCAATATTGAATCTAATAACTTGACGGACAGATGGCAACATAGCGCATCCACTTCAAAATCTTCTAAGAGCAAAGAAAACATTCCATACTATAATCCCTTTGATCAATACGTGCACTAAAATAATACTTAATGTAACAGAATCATTCATATCTCTATATACTCGTATAATCCAATTACAGAGTATTAAAGTAAGTTATAATACTATTACATTTCAGGTTAATGTGTTTAGACCAACATCTCTATTGTGAGAACGTACTACTTACAGAAAGGATGTCAATTTTGTCAAGATCTCAAGGAAAATTCGATAGATTTGAGTTACTATGAAAACAATTCCGTGTTGTTTTACAGTGTTCATTACAATGCCAAAGAGAGGATGAGCTGACATAGGTCGTCGAAGTCAGTCAAATGCGCGGCGAGCTACTTCACGTGCAAACTGCCCTATTGACCAACGAGCGACGGATAATGAAAATAGTTGTATGGCATGACTGATTTATGTTCGAGAGCGACTGAAAATGAACGACAAGCGAATAGATTCAGAATGCGATGTGAACATCAAACACAGTGCCAGCGAGCACGACACAATGAACAGGACCGATTGCGCTCACGCGATGCTCTTGTGAACCTGAAACGTCAGTTAACCGAATCAAAGGAGGAGCGTGTTTTTCCGAACGTAGCGCAGAACTTCAAAAAACATAATTGACTGAATCAAAGGAGGAGCTCATTTGGCGCGTTTTTCCGAACGTAACACAGAACTTTAAAAACCATAATTGGCTGAGCAAACAAGCCATATTGGCAGCGATAAACAAAGATCTTAACAAGCCCATTCAAAATTTCATTCCGGAACAGACTCTATTTTCCCGTGCCGACCTCAAGAACAATAGAAATCTCGTTGAACGACTAAAAGTGACACCGATTATGTAAATCGCGATTTTTCTCTGTGTTCTATCGTAAAAACTATGGGTTATCGTATCAAACAGCTGAGACCAGTGCCGATCGTATAATGTCTTGTTATTTCTCCATACTTGACTGCGAAGACATAATTCGGTGACGATCACGTAACGTCGCATATATTTCTTCGTGATCTGCCGCGGGGATAAAGGAAATCTCCCCAAATGGCCAAGATCAGAGCAACTTCTTGGTAATCATAACTTCTTGTACACAAGATGGCATAATAGCTGAAACAGCTCATTTGATATTAAATATCCATAACTTATTTTTATCTTTTAAATTTTTATAACACCATAAGTGAATTTTATTCACTGCTTTAAACACAGTTCATTGTTGTTTTTCTTCACCGCGTGATGAGCTTCTATGCTCGCCGATCGCAGACGTATCTTGAATTAATAGGTAACTAAAATTAACTAAAAGGTAACTAAATGGTAGCTAAAAAGTAACTAATTTTTACTTCATCCTTACAGTAGACACCCTGTTCATGCATGGGCATAATTTTCTTCTGAATGACAAGTTATGCAGCAATTTCAATAACTAGGTAAATTTATATAAATTATACTCGCGATCATCCGGGCGCAAATTATCCGGTTTGCTGATTAACCGTGCATGTTTTCGCCTAATTAAAAGTAATTGAGAATGCAGCACACAGTACAAAAATTTATCTGTAATTGATACTGTAGCCTACAGTGAATTGAATACGTTTGAATTTATTTTTTACACATACAGTATTTTTGCAGTGTAGTCCCGGTATTTTTCATACATATTTTTGCAGTTTAGTCCCGGTGGGGGAAAGTTATTTTTAGTATGGTACTTTGTGACTTCTTGCTTTGTCCAGCCTTGTTTTGTAACAGCGAAGTGTAAGTTCCGTAGGGAGGTGGGGTTAAGTGTATTTCAAGGTTGCTGCAAGGCAAGCGCTGTCTGCATTCCATTGAGGGATCCGCTTAAATGGTCAGCAGCTGTTAACAAATTATCATGCAGTAAGATATGGTACGTTAACAGTACCCTGGAAACTGGAACTGTAAATAGATGATGATGATGAAGATACGGTACGTTGTTGTGTTAAGAATGTCTGGTGTAAAACGTAAACGAGTAGTGCTAACAATCGAACTAAAGTATAATAAGCAAAAATATTTGCCATAATAGCAGGGTGTCGAGCAATACGGGAAATACGGGAATTTTAGTGACCCGGGAAAAATACGGGAATTATACGGGAAATTCGCACTTGATACGGGAAATCTTCAAAAGTCTCATAATGCCTGACTTCTTAGCCCCCGAATGCTCGGTAGAGTCCTCCCGCTCAGTCTTCTATTTCGCCTGCAGACCGCGGTGCCACCCGCAATTTGTGCCACCGATAGAGCGCAAGCGGTATGAGAACCCAGCCAACATTGAATGCATCCTTTGCCTGGCCGACCGCCGGCCGTTCCCTCTCCGCGCGGGGCTACGTGCGCCGCGCTCGTTGCTGACAATGACTTATAAGAATCAGTCCGCATTGTTATTCACAGAGGAGACCTGGGTTTCTCGACAAGAGCAGCCCTTAACCTTCAATTAGTCGCGTCACGGGATTTTCTCCCGGGTCCTATTTGTTTTGCGCAGACTGTACCGGTTTGAGGTGGTGGCGGGTTGGCTGACCCAACAGCTCTCCCCGCTACCCTTCCGTACATTTCACTTCTATTGTTGTCAGTGTTCGGCACGAGGAGTGCTTGTCAACAACGATTTGCTAAATGACCTGGTCTGATCTTCCGTGCGTGACTATTTGTGCTGCCAAAGTGAACGGTAGAAAGTCCCGTGTGCGACTAAGTGCGTGTATACTTTTTTAGATAATATCGTTTAGTTATATGTAACTTTGGGTGTGTTTTACTTCATAATGGATCCTAGAGAAGAAAGCAGAATTAATGCTCTGTTATTGGAGCCATGTCAG